>JADLZK010010872.1:0-120301 GCA_015847255.1 Hyparrhenia diplandra | reverse complement strand
GTGATGAACGAGGGCTGATGCAGACTGATGTGAGGCGTAATTATTGCGAACAATTATATAAATTACGATCTCCTAAAAGCGAGCCTTTGCCTGCGTGTGGTGTCTTCGAGTAATCAGGTAGAGTTAATGTTCCTACTGATGGCACAAACTCTATTTCTCGCTTAATTAATCACGTGCTTAGAGCGCGATACGCGGATTATAAGGATGCATTCTGTGCCCACTGCTTGAGGTCTTTGTCAAGCCTTCCAGCCACAGGGCGAGCAGCAAAAGTCGTGCTTGCCTGATCCAGGTGGACCTAACAGAAGCGTCATCCTGCATAAACGTAAAGAACGTGAGGTTGACTGGTGGAAGAAGCGAAGAAATCGAAGACTTGTAGCCCCAGACTACTATCTGTCTCTCTCTGGTGAGTAGACAATTACTAATCCAGTCACCACGCAACACAAAGTGAAAACCAACGGGAATATAGAATTATTATTACTCTAATTGCATGCAACTCATCGACTCTTGAAGATGAAAAATAGTTTGACTTGAGGGACAAGAGAAAAGCGCAATTGTTTTACTCAAGCGACCTGCTGGTGAAGTTTGCATTGATTCCCGCCGACATCATCCGGAGGATGCGTGGCATGATCCGCTTCCTACTGGGCAGTATGGTGCAGCGCGTTCGCCGCTTCCTGCGTCGAACAAAAGGCGCGCACCGACCAAAGTTCAAAATCGATCGTCTTTCGCTATCCGATAGGCAGGAAGTAACGGGTGCGATGGCTGGTTTACATACCTCGACCGTGTTGATGACGGAGTTGAGGACGGTGGGAGGCCGCTGCTGCCGACACCTCGGCCTCCGCCTCAAGGGACTCTGGAACCGCACCTCGATGAGTAGGCATGTCGTCCCGACCCTGCACAATCAAACACGCGCGCGCACGGAAATCAGACACCCGGCGAACGATACGAATTGGAGGACAACAACCGCGCGCGCGCGCGCAGCTCGTCGCCAGGCAGGCGAGGCCGAGGCCCGGGGGCAGGGCACCTACCTGTCGACGCGGTCCTTGACCTTGAGCAGGAACCGCTCGTTGTCCTCGTCGGCGACGTGGACGAGGCGCTCAGAAGCGCCCGCCTGTCGTTCGGGGCAGGCTGAGCACGTCATTACGAGCCCCACTTGCCGCCGCCGTCTCGAGCAGGACGTGGCGCGGCGGACGCAGTCGTAGGTGAACGCTTCTCCAGCGCGGCCCAGCGTAGCCCTCCTCGTCGTCCACCTCCTCTGGACGCGAGCGCGAGAACACGTCGTCGCCGCGCCGCCATATGGAGCCGCTGTCCCCCCCGCATACTCGCCCGCATACTCGCCACCTTCTGAATGTCCCCCGCCGCGTCCATCTCGCTGACCCCTCCAACTCCTCCCCCTGCGCCGCCGCCTCCGCCGCCTGCTCCCCTACCAATCCGCACCCCGCACCACACCGCCGAGCTGCTACCGCCAACTGGCAGCTCTCAATGGATTGAGATTCCGGTGTGTTTTTTTTGGGGGAGGTGGGTGCGTGCAAGTGCGAGCGCATGCCCCGGTACGATTGGAGAGCCTTGAGGCGGAGGGCAGAAGGAGTTTTGTAGGGGGTGACTAGGCGGTTGGGACAGGACAGGACGGGACTGGGGGGAAGAGGTTGTGTCGCCCTCGCGGTCGCCGCCGTGGTGCGTGGTCGTCGTGACCGACGGTCAGAATGCGCCAGGGCGTGGGCGGCGGCCGCGCTTTGCTTGCTCTCGGTTGCCAGTTGCGGCCCCTGGGCCTGGCGCGAAGTCGTCGCGGAGATTGATGGACCGGGCTGGGCCGCTTGTCGCTTCTAAAGAAGGTCACATGTGTTTCGGGTTAAGTGGGGGAGGAATCGTTTTAATTGAGGGAAAGTTTAAATTTAAATTTGGTAGTTATTAAAAAGTGGCCTGCCTTCTAGATGGACCCGTGCACGTTAACGGTGACGACCTACTGCTCTCTCCTACGTGATCGTTCGCGGCAGCATCAGCGGCAAGTTGCCAAGAGGTCTGCAGCCAACCACCAATCTTCCCGTTTCTCTTTCAGGCAAGCGCGGGAAGTCCCGGTGAATGGACTGATCGAGCCGAAGGAAGCTTCTTCCGCTGCCCAAACATCAAAGTTGAATCTTGTTGTTCTAACCCTCAAGGCCTCAACTATCATCCAAATTTTTATGTGTTAAAAAAATCATCCAAAGTTGTAACGTATGACGTTTCAGTTTTCAAAATTTACTTTCGAGCCTAGTTTCGACTCATGGTATCAAAGTGACCGTTTTGTAGTACTGAGGGCATTTTTGTAATTAGCCTCAGTTTCGAATTTTCATATATGAACTATCATAGTGTATTTTAGTTCCTCAAACTTTTCAATCGATTAACCGTGGCGGTTTAAGTAACATTTCAATTCATTTAAGTTATTCACATTAGGAAACCACATCATTTACTAACATATATTTATGTCTACATCAAATGCTTTAAAAAACCATCCACTAACATGAATTATGATATTTATCCAATCTATCGGTAAATATAAGTAGTATAATTTCATCAACGATTCCACGACAGTAATGCGGGGGTGTTCTAAATAGTTGAAACTAAAAATATACCATATGATATCCAAATTTGAGATAAATAAATCTTGAACAATACGATTATTGATATCCTCGGGATATTCCGTTCTACGTTTATATTTATTGTTTCCAAAAATATGGATATAAATGTAAAAAACTACTATTCATTGGGTAGCTAGGACCGGAGTGATGGCAAGGACATTAGCTAGTACCTCACGATGACCATCCATGATCCATCTTGAATCATGGTGGCTATCCAGGTGTGGCATCGCGACATTTCCACATAGGACAAATGATTCAAACAATACGAAAAAGAATAGGTTTTAAAACTGTCTATGGAAGTTTATGGATAAAATTAAGTCCACACAAGCAATGACTAAAATGGTAACTCTAATACATTAGTTCTTGGATAACATTGAGCCCAAAAGAAAACCTTTAGTACTTAAATAATCATTTTTAAAGTCAGTGACCAATTTGAGCCTTAGATGATGGCTTAGAATCAAACTAAGTAATGTTATCAGCTCATAACCTCCTGATAGTGAATGGAGATAGATATTATTATCAAGTCACAATCACAATAAAAATGTGCAGTCGAGTCGTCCCAACTAATCGTCTCAGGTTCCTTGTTGTTTTCAAACGACAAAATGAGTGGCAAGCGGCTTTCCATGATACTAGCAGACAAGAGACGATGGAGTCCTCCAGAAGCATCATCCTTTCTGTCCTCCATGCCAAGACAAGCAACAGGACAGGAGTAGGAAGCAGAGTAGAATCCCGTCCTACTACGTATAGAAAGAAGAAACAACAGGACGGGGCCAGTACATAAAAAAAACGATGCCAAAAAACGGGCAATAAGAGAAAGGGCCAGCCATTATTCAGTTCGCATGCAGCCGCCGGCAAAATAAAAATCATCCCCATCCCTCCCCATCCGCCGCCGCGCCGCATTGCCGCCGGCGCCGGCTGCTCGAGCATGCATGGGCAGGGCCGACGACTGGACTGGTACGTTTGCCGGGCGGGCAGGCAGGCATAAGGCATAAAACGATCAATCGGTGAATGTGAACTCTCCTCGTTCGTAGCTTGCTTGCCGAGACGCCACCATCGTCAAAGTCCCGCGCTCCATTAATGAGTCCGCACGTACCGCTGGTAGGTACACACGGCGCAGCACGGTCCGTTGCGTCCACGGAAGCAACCAAACCAACGCTAGCTGCTGCTGGTAGTGGTAGCGCCTGGGCTCCTGGTACCGGTGAATGGGGGAGATTCCGCCAGCGCAGTTCCTGTCGCTTTTTCCTCACCTCTCGCGGCAGGGCGCCGGCCCGTTGAATACTAATAAACCAAGCGCATAGCATATAGCAGCCACCATGCATGATTCAGCTGCATTGCATGCTTGCGGGCGATGTGAACGAAATCCCGTGGCGATGCGCTATGGGCGCGTTTGGTTCGCGTTTCTGGCGGTCAGGCCACACGGGGTGCAAGGCTGCGTTTGGTTGCCGTTCATCTGCCTCGAGAGCCGGTGGCGGAATGCATTTTTCCGCACTGCGGCAGCGTACCAAAACCCGCACGCCACGGCACACGGACACATCAATCAGCGGCGGCGGCATCAGGCGGGCGTGCGTGGCGAAACCTCTGTTGCTGTTGCGCTCAGTCGCGCTTGGGATCTCGTCGTGTCCGCTGCGCACCTAGCAGGTGTGGACGGCGCGCCCGGCGAGGGCAGTAATTGCGGCGGGCGGCGGAACCTGGACGGGTCAAGGCCGGTAGAGAGAGCGGTAGACTGCGGCCCTGCCGCCCGCCCACCTGGGGCTTCTAGAGGAGCTATAGGTTGACTTCCCCGAGGTACAACGTGACGAGCCACATGCAAAACGCTGCGCCTGCGCGTTTTTTTTTCTTTGCTTTTCTTATTTCTAACTGTATTTCTAGAATGACTGGTGTGCATGCCCACGAACCACGACACGGTCTCTTCCCTTCCCTGCATGGTGGTGGTGCTACGATTCATTCGCGTCAACCTCGACTGTCTGCTTGGTTCCTGCTGGAATTAAGTTGACCAGCGCCTAGAGTATACAGTATACTGTATATATATATACGGATATATCCTGTCTCCAATAGCCCTGTATAAATATTTCTCTCCGTTTTGGCAGAATGGAATATTTGACACGGATCCTTGTTTACGAGAGTAGAGATGGATGCCAGTCCACTCTACCTGCTGACTTCAAGACGACTCCATTTCAATTTCGATTTTTTTTTTTGACGAGTTTCAATTTCGAATTTGGCTGTCGTGTCTTTTTATCAACGTGATAACTCTTGGAAAATGATTATCATTTCTAACCCTTATCTTTACCGAAGGCCCAAAGCTTTAGGTAAAAGACAAAAGCCCACATCGCAGGAATAGTAGCGGTAATAAAAAGTCCAGATCGAATACTTGAAGCCGTGGAAAATAGGCTACAAAGGAAGAAACAAAAGTTTTCTTTCAAATATCCTACTGTTGCTATACAATGCCAAAAAAAACAGCAGCCCACGGTAGCACTAGTACCGATTCGATTTTGCGAGTAAGGGGCGGATCTTTTTCCGTGGCGGGCACAATTTGCACCCGCCACGCGAATGATCGACCCACGCCCGCCCGGCGGCGCTCTCTCGCGGAAAAAGATAAACAGCGTGCGTGGGCGCCTGTAGCGCCCGCCGTATTAATGTATTAAGCGTGGCGTCGCGTGCGGGCGCCATCCCGCATCCCTCCGTGTTTTTGCGTGGCGGGCAAATTAAGGCGCCCGCCACGCAAAACCCCGGCGCCTATAATGCACGGGCGCCTTCTTCTTACTCACGGATCTTCCTCTTCCAACTTGTTGGGGGAGGGAGGTTTTGACCCAAATTTGACAAAATCTTTGATTTGGGACTTTTTAACTGGGGGAGGAGAAAGAACACTAATTGGTGCGATAATAGGCCCCTTTTCATCATTCTTTTCCCTCTTTTCATCCCCTCTCTACATCTAGATCCATGGGAGGGGGGGAGAAAAGCGCCTTTCTCTAGATCTAGATCTATGGTGGAACTTCTTCTTCTTTTTTTTTTGAGCGTACTATGTAGCGGCACTTAGCTTTTGGAAGAAGCGGGGGCGAGGATGGAAGGCACCCAAGGCCTTTGGATGTATGAGATAGAAAGAGGATTGAGGACGAATACTTTGATGAGGTGAAAGAAGTTTTGCTACCGTCTGCGGCGGCGACCTGGCGAGATAATTCAACGAGCGATTATACGTCGCTAGCAAAATGCAAAAAAAAGTCCGGCGTTCAATGACAGTAGTGCGATCTCACCTAATCATGCATGGCTGTCAATGACTATTTGGTGGACTTTTCATGGCGAAGAAGTTCCACCCTTGATCCACCCGGTCGATCGGTGCGAGGCGGTCCCGGCCGATCCGGTGCCGAGAAAGTCCACCGGCGGTCCAATTCCATCAGATTTATTGAACCGCGGTGGCGTCGGCGATGGATGCGATGGCGGTGAGTGGTGGTGGTGGAGACGGCGGCGAAGAATCTATGACGACACACGAGGATGTCCGGGTTTTGAATTTGGTCAACCGACCGATGAGGGCGACATTCTGTTTTGGGTGCGAAATGGTTGGAGAACTTCAAAAGAGATGAAGCGGGCAGCAATTGATCCGCTTTTACAAAGGCAGTCGAAGGGTTACGCGAGTTTAACACAATTCGTGTTGAAGTCTCATCATGCATTTTGTGCGACACTAGCCAATGAGCTCGTAAGTTACCCAGCCTCCCGTATCCAACGCCTAACAAGGTTCCTGCTAATACGTATCGTGCTAAGAAGTTGATCCGCCCGGTGGCAATGAAAGTGAAAAAAGTTCGATGCACTTTAACCACTTGTATCCTATATCAGGCGTCGGTATGGTGACCCGATTGTCCGCCTTTGTGGCGCTGGTCGATACAAGCGGAATGCCGGATGCTCAGCGTGGACGATGAGCTCGATGAAAGCGGGGCCAGGCGAAAAAAAAGAAAGAAAAAACAGTGCGGACGCCAAAGAGATCATGTCAACGCAAGATGAGAAGAGGGAAGGTTACCTTGAGAGGAACGTCAGCCTTTGTCAATCGGTACCTTCCAGTCCTTGTCGCTGCGGGCTTCTCTATGGGAACCCCTGGGATGCTAAGCACATGACGGCATGCATCTAGCGTCGTGTAAAGGATGGCGAGGCTCACGGCACCCTGGGATGCTAAGTGTTAGCAAGACCGGCGCCGCCTACCACGACTGCGAGAGGGCGGGGCGTTCGGTTCGCGTGAGTACCGACGGAATGAGCCCGATCGGTGACACGCAGCACACACAGCACGTGGTCGGAGTGGGATCTCACCATGTACAATCTACCTCATCTTTGTCAAAAGCGGAGGTATGTTTGCTCACCATGCTCATATCTAGGCCCGAAACGACGACAACGATATAGATGTGTTCTGGAGCCGTTCATGGAGGAGATCTGATCTTGTTTGATGATGGGGTCGGGATGGTTGATGTGCCATAAGAAGTTCACTCTTCGTGCCATCATCTTTGTCACCATCACGAATTACCCGACTTTGTTTTCATTGTACCGCAAAGCGAGAAGAGTTGGGCGACGGTGGGCTCGTGGCGTCGGAGATCTTTGCCTCGCATCACACGAGCGAGAGAGGAGGGTTTGAAGACGGGGAAGGCCGTGAGCCTTGCGACAAATGATCACCCATCCATCAAAGAGGCTCTCATGAGCAACGACCCCAGATGGTGAAGATCAGGAACAGATGTTTCGCCTTGTTGTATCCCTGTGCCACCCAGCGACACCTCTGCCGGTTGACCTGACAGGAACCCCGTGGATGATATCACCCGAAGAGACTGCGGTGCGTATTGACAAGTACACAGTCGGCAGGTTGGGCAAGAGAAGAGCGGTGGCCGAGGGGGTGGTATTTCCTCGGATCTTCTAGGGGGTCATGCAGGCGCCTGAGATCCCTCCAGAATGTCTTTGAAGTCAACATCAGTGCGTGGCGCCTTGAAAATGAAAGCGGGAGGCTGGACTATCCGCTCATAATGGGGTCAAGACTCTAGGAACTGCTTTCGTACAGCGTCTTTGTGGCGAAGGTGGACATTGAGCTCAAGATAATAGAAATTGACTTCACGTCGGTTCACCAAAAGAGAAGGCGACGGACCCAATGCGCCACGGACCCTATGGTGACTCGTCAGGTGATGATGAAGATGGTGGGGGACGGCGGAGGCAGCAGCCCTCCTCATGGTTCGAGTGCCCCCCCCTACTACCGGCACCTGAGGGCCCTGGGGGCCGACACCCAGGGCGGCACACAGAGGGCCTAAGGAGGCGGCACCTCGGGAGCCCGGCACTGGGGGCCGACATATGAGGGCACGACAGTCGGGAAGCAAGCGGCGAAGCAGTGCTAGGTCCTGCGAGGAGAGAGTGGGGCGAGACACCCATCTACACTCAAAGGCCTCCAATGGACAACACCTCAAGCATCGGGGAAGCGAGAAAGGATTTGGACCGGGCAAATGCCCCTCCCACCACTTGAAGAAGCCGACATTCGATGAAGGAGGTTCGTAGCCGACAAGTACCGTCGCCCAAAAGGCCCCGATAGTGATGTTAGGTCGAAAGGTATGCCCCATGAAACAACGAGTTGTAATATGTTGTGCTTCTACTTCTTTTTCGCCTTTCTAGCTAACATTTGTACTGGCCCGGCTTTGCGCGGCCAAAATCCCCACCTTATCGGGTTTGTCTCGGACGAATGCCCCGACTTCGTTCGAGTTTGGGAAGTTCATGATACCAAAGGCCCGACTCATCGCCCGAGGGCTGGGGAGCTCGAAGTTCATGCGTGGTACATACACCGTCTCGCAAGCGTGGATTACATAACCGGTCCTTCTTCGTAGAGTGCTTCCACTACCACCGATGTCGATTCTTGGTTGGTCGAACATGTCAAAGACTACTTACGTCCTAATGGGACATTGGCGTTTGCCAAAGTCACCTTGTTTGCTATGTAAAGCGCAATTTTACTTGCACATGTCCCTTGCATCCTATATAGCTTCTTTGTTTCAAGGGTACCTATACCCACGATCACATGTCGCTTGTAGGTTGGCGCCGATCACGGAGGCGGAAGTTAAAGAATGGTATTATTTACCTCTCTCCATCGCTTTTATTAATGAAACAGTCATCGGCTATAATATAAGAAAGGACCATCCCGACTTGGTGAACTTGACGGACGAGGGAAAGATAGAAGATCACGGGATCGAAACATAAGAGCTAAGAAGTTGAAAGTAGCGAGTCACGTCATATCGGCAATGAAAAAGGTCAAGCCAAATGGTATCGATGTATTGCAAGCCTTACCAATATCTGAATAGGGCTCGTGGGACATTGGATGCGGTTTCGCATTGATCTTTCCTCGGGACCAGGGGGGCCGTTGTCTTTGACTCACTACAAGGCTCAAACCCGCCTAACCGACAATTCGAAAAAATCTTGAGATTGTAAGTGATCGATGAACTCCTTATTCAATTACTAGAGTCCGGTATCATATATCGTTGTGAATATAGTGCATTTTAATACAGGCTATAGCTAACTACCAAAATGCATTCGACAAACTAAAAGGTTGAGCAAGGCTAGCATTATATGTATATGATATATATTTGATTATCTGTCTTTCTTAAGTAATGTGACTTTACCTAGAGTTGTCCATTTGGAAAAGGGTTCCAATAATGAAACTCATTTTGTGCTTGCGTACGTCAAACAAAATTAGCAATGTGAGGAAGTGATGTCATTCCAATCTGCTAATTTTGGTAAAAACAAGCCTTAAATTATAGAAGATCCACCACCCCTCTCCATCCTGAAAAGAATAAAATTCACATTTTCCCAGAAAGCAAATAATTCAACTGGATTAAATATAAAAAAGCTACTATCATTTACAATGTGTGGTAACTAATAAATATCACAAGATTAACTATACATTTTTTTCATAATAAATCAATTTGAAGGTATATATAAATCTAGCTGGTTAAATTTTGGATTGGACAATTTGACTTTTGAAAGGAAGATTATTTCTATTTTTGTACGGTGTACATACAGTAGAAATTATAAGACCATGGCCTGAGTCCTGGCTACAAGAAATCCCGGGACGGGGAGAATGATGGATTTGACGATTGCCGCGCGCTTCACATTTGGTCAATTGCCGCTGTGCTACGTACGTCGTGACGTAATTCTCAGCATGCATGATTGTAACCTTTCATGTATTCTGCCCTTCCATGTAAGCAAGTCAAACAATAAAAATCATATACGAGTAGTAAACAAAGGTTTGCAACCACGTGTGCTGATAGCTGCCTCGATCTCTTGAAATTTGACACTCCATACTTCTATATTTTCTCCCATTTGGTGTTGTCATCATCAGTGACGGCGGCACCAATTCGTAGACAGTTAAAGGGATTTGTCACCGGCCTTTAATTTTTTGATCATTCATTGTCGCAGACTTGCAGAGTACAACTTAGTACTAGTAAAGAAAAATAGGGTAAAACTTGGTTTGTCAACGCTTGTCATCAATTTCTTCTAGAAGATGTCGATGAGGCCACCAAACCCAAACCAGGGTTGTTTGAGACGGAGTTGAGATATAAAATTCAAAAGGAAGAAATAGTTTATGCGCCGGCCGGCCGGCCGGACTGCGTTGAAATTGAACACGGACTATGCTCGATCGCATATATACTAGTACTTTTGATTTGCCTGTCCTGAATGGACGCGTGTTTGAATTTGAATGTTTATCAACGTGGCGAGAGAGAAGACGAAACTAAAGACCGTACGTAACGTGGACTTGAGGTAGGAAAGTGCTTGGGATTTGTTGACCTTCACGGGGTGGAGGTGGAGTCCGTTAGGGCGGCCGTACTACCATCCATACACGTGCAAAATCTGGCACCGGCAGGGCCTCCGTTTCGCTAACATGACAACGACCCGAGCGTGGTCACGGTTTGTACTTGTACAGATGGACCGAGCTGCAAGCACCGCACCTATCTCGATCGCGACAGGACGCTACTGCTTGTATTGGTGTTTAACAATGACAATTTTCTCGGTTCCATCGCCGTCCCTCCCGATGGCTTTTTCAAAATCTATAAACTTAAAACACAAATTTGGAACTCTAAATGTTTTCAAATAAACAAAAAGTCAACTACAAATTTGTAGACCGTATGGAAAACTATTAACTTTCTTATGGACCATGCATGTCAATTTATAAGATTGTTAGATAATTTTAAATTTCAAAATCCATGAACTTTCAACAATACTTTTGGGCCATAAACAGTTTTAAATAAAAACTTTTCAATTACAAAGTTGTAGAACGCGTCAAAGAGATACACTATTGATATAAGGTTTGTCCTTGTCCAGATTTACTAAAAATGAATACCATATATATCTTAGAACAATCACCTCCGTTAATAGCAATTTTCAAGGACAGACATCTTAAGACGGACGTTCACATTTGAATCAATTTATGGAGACAGACATCCTAAGATGAACACCTCTGTCAATCGGAGATCGGAGATTTTCGAAGGTGTTCACATTTGAATCAATTTATGGAGACAGACATCCTAAGATGAACACCTCTGTCAATCGGAGATCGGAGATTTACGAAGGTGATTTTCTTAGGATGTCTACCTCCGTAAATGATTTTCAAAGACGGTATTTTCCTAGAACCCTCTAACCATTTATGGAGGCGACTAATTGATAGGTGTGTTCACCTCCATTAGTTTCTCGTGTCTATCTCGCAAAAAATCTTTTTACAGTAGTGACTATCATGGACTTCTAGTAAGATTTTGTAAGTTCAGGGCTCAACTTTCCATGGTTGTCATTAATGAGGGCGAGTGTACATCATGGATGTCGAGAACCACAATGCATGCACCTACTCCCTCCGTCATAAAAGGAGTGTCACTTTGGGTTTCGTGGTTCGTCAAACTTTCTTAAATTTAACTAGTTTCTTTTAGAAAATACTAACAACATTTGTATTATCTAATGATGATAATAATACTAATAATTATGTATCATATATTGATTAATATTTATATATTGGGTCAAAGTTTTGGATATATTTGACTCATCCGGAAGTGATAGTAACATTTTTAATGAGAAGGGAGCATGATCAGAAGCTCACAACTGTTGGTAGTAATGTCAGGCCGTCAACGCTTGCATTGCATCAAACTTGAGAGATAAGCTGAGAAAGTAGTATCTGTTTTCCAAATTCAGAATGAAGGATCCACCTCTCTCTATTATACTCCAAGTAGTAGTATAGTAGTATAGTATAGCTTATTGACCTCGATGGGGGCGTACATGTGTTGTGCGTGTGATGTGGCCCGATTGTTCGTCGACAGTGCGTCGCCCGTCGTCGTTTTCGACCCAGCTCACAAGAATATGGACATGTGGACTCTCGAATCTCGATAGCGAATTCATTCGCTCGCCGCGCTCTCGGTGCAACCCGTGACCAGAGTCGTCTCCGGTTCTCTGAAGCTGCTAGTCGCACGTGACGACGACCACGACGTACGTCAACACGCTAGCTAGTTCAATATATTTTCCCCAAGACAAGATGCATGTTTGCGTCATCGCGCGCGTTCTTGCATGTACCGGGGGCCGAAGAACACGAACTCACGTTGAAGCTTCCACGAGGTACCACGTGCCTGATTATAGTGATATATAACTACCAACCAGATAACGTCGGCGACTATATATCCATCAGTTAGTTATTAGTGATATACCAACTAGATTAACTAGGGGAATCTCACCCGCGTTCGTTGCTGCGGAATTAAAAAAAAATGCAATGATCATAAGGAAATTTTCATAATATTTTAATAGATAAATTTAAATAAAACAAATTGCACACAATATATACTTAGAGGGCTCACAATCAATTTTAGGCTCGGATGAGAGTTAAACAAATTATGGAACAATATTCAAATTTCAATTTCAGTTTTGAAAACAAACAGACAAATTACAAAAAAAAAAAAAAAAAAAAAGTGGAGGAAAATGATTGAATTGCCATGAATTACAAAAAACACGGCTTGATTCTCACAACCACATTGACTTAAATTAGAGCTAGTGTCATAATTATGCAACTGTATTAGCGTGCAATAGTTTTGAGAATCAAGCCGTGTTTTTTTTTTGGTTAAAATATATGGATTGGTAACTTGAAGATGATAGAGAGGCCCAGTGCATGTCAGATTCACAATCTTCCCTGAAAATGAACAGAAACACATTATATCTCGGGTTCAATGAAAGAAAATGGGAGAAAGTTTTGTTTCAAACTGGCGATGATGGAGATCAGTGATGCATGCATGGCTGCTGGCCGTTACCAGGTTTCAAGCATGGTCTAAATGTTTGACACAATTATATTATAGTATGCTAGTGCCACAATGCAACCGGCATCATTTTATAGTATGCAATCGATGCTAGTGGGCACGCATTCAGAATGTAACTCATAGTAGTGGAGCACCTCTATTCACACTAAAAAAAAAATAATGAAGGTCTTGCTAGTGGAGCACATCGGTTGGCATTCAGAAAACGAAAAGGGTGCTTCTGTTGACATTCAGGCTATGAGGAGATTAGGGGAGCATGCTAGTTCAAAATAATAAACTCCAAAACAAATAGTTTATGAAATGAAATGGTCGAATGAAGAATAGTTAAATACGAGAAATAATATTGCATTCAACTTCAAACATCAACGCCAAATTCCCAAATTTATAACACAGGTTACTTGTGAATTGTGATAGATGACTCAGCTTACCGTGATAATTGGTTACATGGCCAAACAAAACTAACTATCTATATAGCTTTGCATAGCTTAATTACCACATAATACGCACACTACTCTTTCTGCACACACTTCATAGATAAGTAGATATCTTAGAAATTTAAGCAAATGTTCATAGTAGCGGTGAGTGGCAGCGGTTTCATTAAGATCTAATTAAAGTATCTGTTATATTTTTTCGTGCATGAAACAAACAAAAAGAAGAAGAAAGTTTTGGAGAGCGAGAGTGCCAGTTTTGCGGTTTTGCCCAACTATATATTCAAGGGATTATCTCAATTTCTTTTTTTTTTTTCTGAAAGGATTATCTCAATTTCATCAAAAGCAAGTCATATGAGGAGATATCTGAATCCAAAACATTGTTCAACGAAAAGAACTATGATGAAGTATTGACCTTTTTCGGAAAAAAAAAGTATTGATCAACGTTCTAGCGAGAGAATAATTCAATCGACAAGCAAAGGAAGCTCAATTGGATCCTTACGGGCACCAGTGGCCATTTGCGTTGCCCATGGCTCTTCCAACTCCTCTCTGCAGGTGAAATCAATCGCCATGCCGTAAGCAAAAATTGCGAGTTAAGAATCAAAAAACAGTGGTTATAGGTAAAACCCCCATTATACAATACTTATACACAATAGGGAAACAAACCCTTCTCTCTTATTGCCGACATAGATCGGGCTACTTCAAAAACCGAGTCTCTTCCTTCCAATTCCCCTCGTTGTACTTTTTAATGGACAAAGAAAATAAACCAAAAAAAGAACAGACTTTCGTATGGATCGACGAAGGGAGAGATAGAGGGGATCCGGGAGGGCCGGTAGAGAGGGGATCTGGGAGAGAGATCGACCACATGCACCTCGGCACATCGCAGCCTCGGATCGGCGGCAAGGAGAGGAGAGGCCGCTTCCGCCCGGCGAGCCCCGCGGCGTCCGCGCCCACGCTGAGGCGGCGGAGGACCTCGAGGGGCGCGAGGCGGGGCAGCGGTCGGCCGGCTCCGGCTCCGGGCGTGGCGATGGAGGAAAGTGCGGCGGCGGCATCCTCGGCTTCTCCTCCACCTCCTCCTTCGCTTTATATGGGGGAAGAGATCTGAATTTTCATGCGGGAGGTGAAGTGCAAGCGTTCGGAAGGGCGTGGAAAGCGCGGGCGGAGGCGGCGGGGGTAGTTGAGGCCGACGGAGCCGTGCGTTCGGAAGCGGTTGTAGACGACGCATGGATTTTCAGCCCACCACGTTCGAAGCCCGCCCACGCGCAAAGCGAGGGGAAAGAGCCCAGGACACAACTCTTTCACGCTTGACGGAGAGAAAAACTACGATTTCCCTAATCAGTTTTTTTTTCGCTTATCAATGCGGGACCAATAGGAAGCCCGAGAATTCCCTAATCCTGGATAGTGGGGAGCTCCTATATAGGAGATTTAGATGGCAAACAACGTAACCACTACCGACGCCGGCTCTTCGCCGAGCATGCGACAAGCTCGGTGAAGCCACGGTAGTGCTCGGGCGAAGGCTTCACCGAAGCCCGCGCTTTTAGTCGGCAAATTTTTCGCCGAGTTTTTCCGCCGCTCGACACACACGTTACCAATTTGTCGACACACGCACGGCGCAAAGGAAACTGTCGTTACGACGGTAGCGCCGTTAACATCCTTTTGACGCCGCGGCAAACAACGCCGACAAATAATTTTTTATTATTTTTATTTACTTTTGCCGAGCATTTGACGCCGGTAAAGGCGCTACGAGCCCGCGCCATTTGACGCCGGGCCGGCAAAGCTTTTTGCCGCAAGTGGCGCCTCCGCCACTTTTGCGGTGAATCCATTGTTTTTTCGACAAAGCTTTTTTTGGCGGCAAAAAGCTTTTTTTTGCCACGCCGCCCTGCCTCGCCACTCGGTGAATCCCTTAGCCTTTGCCGGCGCCATGGCCATGGGGCGCTCGGCAGTTCCCCTTGCCGCCCATTCCCAGTTTGCCGGCGCCATGGTCATGGCGCCCTCTGGCAAAGGGGCAGTAAAAAACTTTTTCCCAGAAATTTTACCTTGACAAGCAAACAAAATCACATATATATATATACTCCCTCCGGGTTGGTATTAGAAGTCGTTTTGGACAAGGTTTGGGTCAAACATCGGGAATATAAACCATCAATAACTTTTAAGTTTTTGAGTTTGTAAATGTAAAAATTATATGAGTAGATTTGTCTTAAAAAATACTTTGATAAAAGTATACATATATCACATCTCCATAAATATTTTTATAATAATAAGAGGTTAAAGTTGTGTTTTGGAGACCGTGTCGCTGTCCTAAACGACTTCTAATACCATCCCGAGGGCGATTGCATATCCAACACATAGATACCACATCTAGCACATTCACCACAACAAGCACAATATATATAGCATAAATGTCACAAGTGCATCACAAGTTCACATCCACAAGTTCACAAAGTGTATAATTGTCTCCAGTGCATCACAAAGTTCACAACACAAGTCCAATAAGCCCTACCACTGCATCTCAAGACGTTGCGGCTCCGCCCGGTGAGGGTAGGCCTTCTGCAGGCTGGTTGCGCAGGGAGTAGGATTCGAACCCGCCGACGGTTGCTGCAAAAAGAAAAAAGCCGCTTGCATGTGTTAGAAAGGATTTGCGCAAAGAAGCGAAAAACAATTGCTTTTTATACTCACGGGAGAAGGTAGAACAAAGGCGCCGGCAAAGGGAGGGGATTGAGGAGCTCGGGTGGCAAGGGCAAACCGGACTTCGCCAATAGCTGCTAGGAACTTCGTCGGTTCCTCTAGCCGCGTTTGCTGCATTGCCAGCGCCGTGATTCAGGGCCTTCACCGTCGCACTTGTGGCCGAAGCTTCACGCCTATCTCCTCACGCTGCTTCTTCTCATTTTCTAGCTCGGCCTACAACACATAGTACCAAAGTTTCAGTTTTCCAAACGTAAGTAAGGTGTAAATATTAATGGACGGCGAAAAACCATGGACTAACCTGGAATGTGTTGACCTGGTGCTGTGAAGAGCTCACCCGTGGACGTATGGGTGGGTCGGTGGCGGCACTAACTGCCGGATCCGGGTGAGGGAGAGACCGAACTGTTGATGACGTTGTTGGCAATCCACATCCGTCCGTGCTTCTTTCCTCCTCCTTGCCTCATGACGAGATCTGCATCGATCTCCTGTGTGCACGGATCGTACTCCTCCCCATGGCGCGCCTTTGCCGCCGCCGTGTACTCCATGATCCGTTCGGCGATGTCCGGGTTTGGCTGCTTCACCTAACAATTTAGGCATAGTGAGCAGAAGAAGAGAAGCAACAGCGCCATGAGTAAAGAAGTGCAGAATCAACAGGGGCCGTAGCCAAAGAAGAGCAAAAGATTAGCAGCAGCTCGATAAACAACATATCAAGGGGCTCTATTTCAGCCAAACACCTTGCAAGGTACATTGTGTTCTACTACTATGCAACCAGAACCAGTTGAAAGACCAATGTACTACACTATTAGTGATTTTGTGTTACGATGTATGGACTTCATGTAAGGATGAATCATAAATGCACTTGTAATATTTGTATGGATATTTTACGTCAATATAATGGTTGGGGACAATAATAAAATTCCCATATGCATGCCATCATGTGGCAGTTGAAAATGGTGACCAGAATATTAAATATATTGATTAATGTGATTATTCTTTATTGCCAATAAAAATTTCTTTGGGGGGCGACCCTCAGGAAATCTGAATTAACTTGGCGTCTAATGGCAGTCAAGAAAAACTACATTTTCCTTGGAGGTGGCAGCCAAGCAAACATCAATTACCTTGGCAGCCAAGAGTGTTTCCTTGGAGGTGTTGGCCCTCTAGAAAATTGATTTACTTGGTGGTTGCCCACCCCCAAGCAAACTATTTTCACGGTTGCAACATTTGCTTGCCATTTGGCAAATTGAGGTCCTTATTTCCTTGTTAGTAAGCCTTCAAGAGCACGTTTGCTTAGCGGTTTAAGGTCTTGGTTCATTTTCTTGGCGGCTTAAGGTCATGAATCATTTTCTTGGCTGTTTAACCCCTTTCCTTAGCGTTATTTGGCCCTTAAGATAATTTGAGTTTGTGGTATTTCCTTGCCTTCTCCAATTGATCCTTTACAAGGGGCTACAAGCTTACAAAATTTACTAGATTTGTGCAATATCCTATACAAAACACAACGCCATCATCCTCTACACACACACAAAAAAAAGGCTTTAACTAATCAACGAATCCATAGATATGGCGTACCTTCCCAATATGCATAGTCAAATCTATTTGCATGGCCCAACGAATGCAAAATCCAGGACGTGATTTCCCAGCTCCTATCGTCATTATCTCTTCTGGAAGTTCAGCTTCATGATGGCAAAGCCAAACAGGGTCGCAAAGAGCACCGGGAATGCCACGACCACGGCGGCCACCAACCCCAGCCAGCTGTGCTTGAAGTCGAAGTAGTTCTCGACATACATCTTCACGGTCGTTCCATCGGGTGTTCCATCGTCCAAATGAGTCGTGACGTCACCGAACTGTGACACCACAAGCCCATACAACGTCCACGCCACGGGGCAAATCCAGCAGTACCACCTCCACCAGATCGGTGTTTTCTGAAGGTAACAGGAGGCAAGAACGGAAATGAGCTTTGCTACTTTCGAAACGGTAGAGAAAAGTTGCATGGGGGCATGGTGAGGTCTTACGGGTTCATGAAGGAGAGGAAGGAGAACCTACTCCTCGAGGAGGCACAGGTTGACAGCAAGAGGTTCTTTGAGACGACTCGGTCGGCTACCTGGACATAGAACTCGGAATGTCCAATTGGATGGTGCCGTTCGAGGATATGACCGGCGTGAGCTTGCTGGGAGACGACAACTTCCCTGCTCTGCGTCGCTGGGCGAAGGAGTACACGTCCAACGAAGCTGTGAAGCAGTGCCTGCCGAGCATAGAGTGCAAAGAAAGACAAGGTCAAAGCAGTGAGCACGGCGATGCTGCTGCACCCATCTGCTGATCTGCGAGACTTTTCCTTTTTTTTGGCTCTTTGATGCTACTGTACACATTCATGCTATGTTTAGTGTCCAAAAAAAATTGCTGTCCAAAAAAATTACTTTTACCAATTCATAGTTCTGTATGTCGGTCATTCAGTCTGTACTGAATACTGATCTTGTTCTGTAAATGCAGAGCATAAATATGAATTGTGCAGCTAATTCAGTGAGCTTTTGCTGTATCTGAGCTAATTCAGTCAAACTTTGGTGTTCTTTTTGGGATCATCACAGAAGGTCAAATCACTATCAAATTCTGTCATTGTCTTGACAAATGTCTTTGCTCCTTGCATCATTAACCTCTCTACCAAGAATAGCTGATAGTTATTCTCAATTATTGGGTCCAATATGCTACTGAAGTTGGACGAGTATGCTAACTTGTAACTTGTACCTGAATTGTAGAAACTGAAGGTGACATATGGATGTAGAAACCTGAATAGGATTTAACCAGTATATATAGATTGAAGAACTGACATGACCAGACACATGAAAACATCTCATATAGTTAAAAAATGCTTAACCATGGGAAAATGGAAAGTGAATAGAGAACTGCCTTCAGGTTTCCAACTTCACTTACCAATGTATGTGTCCAACCCATTTCAACATATTTCCTGATTAGCATTGTTCATTCCAACCCATCAGATGAAATATGTTACTATGACCTTCAGAAGAAAATGTGCAAGGACCATTTTTGTTAGAATTTCAGACTGGAGTGAAATATGCTCTGAATTTGTGACTGACTGACTGACTGACCATAGGAAGAACACAATGGGTCCAGCTTGCTGCAGCAAAAGGAAAAGATTTTTTTTTTGAAGGAATATTCTAAGTTTTTTAGCCACAAATAAGCTGACACATCTGCATGTCCTGTCTACTTTGCTTATTTTCTGATGTGCAGATAATTTTTAGGTACATGCTGAGCTGCTGTTAATTCATGGAGATATAGCATGATCTCCGTAGATCATGCATACAGGGAGGAACAGTTGGATTTGGGCAGTGTTCCAGCCTGAAAGATAACAACACATTCAATTCAATTGAAAGATAGCAGAACTGCTCATTATAGCAACAGTGCCCGAGCAGCTGAAAAATAACAGCACATTCAACCTGACTGATTGAGTGAAGAAGATCAAACTGAATAAAAAAATATGGATACATTGAATTCAACAGAGCTGTACCTACACATTGTACTGTTTCAAACCATTACAGGATAGATTGTTACAATTGTGGAATTGGAACATCAGAGCTGTACCCACTCATTCCCACCAGAAAAAAAAAAAAAAAGAATTGAGGATAAATGAATTCACAAGTACCACCTGTGAGCATATACAGAAGTGCTTAAATGAATTCCCACCAAGCAGCACCTGTGAGCATATAGCACCATCCAGATAGCTGAGCTGCAGTTTTCTTTCAGAAAAAATAGCTGTTCACTCTGCAACTATCAGGCAAAATGCAGATAGATTTTCATTATAGAAATTTTTTTTTCAGATAGTATCTCTTTCAGTCCACATAAAAATATTCACATAGTATCTCTTACAGTGCAAAGTGACATTGGTTCTCCCTCTGCACATAACCAGCTCTGAAAAAAATGAGTCTCAGTTTTTAGGAGACTTTGTTGGCATTTTCTTCAAGTACAGGAAAATAAAAATAGCTGCAGTAACATTTTTTCTTTACTGACCCGAAAAGAAAGGTTTAAAGATGTCCTTGAAAGTTTATGGATGAACCTGAACCCAAAACACAAATCTTAATGACTTCTCAACCTGATCTTTTGCAAGACCAGGTTTTTATGATCTTCTCTACTTATACACACATCGTATAAAAACAGTATGTATATGCTTAAGTCAACAGCAACGCACGAGGTATTTCCTTGCCTTCTCCAACTGATCCTTTGCAAGGGGCTATAAGCTTACAAAAGT
Source organism: Hyparrhenia diplandra (assembly GCA_015847255.1). NCBI lineage: Eukaryota > Viridiplantae > Streptophyta > Magnoliopsida > Poales > Poaceae > Hyparrhenia > Hyparrhenia diplandra. Next base: position 100,050 of record JADLZK010010872.1, on the reverse strand, counting down.
TACTAGATTTGTGAAACATCCTATACAAAATACTACGCCATCCCTCTCAACAAAAAAAGAAAAGAATCAAAATAACTTCTATAACTTTAACTAATCAACGAATCAGTAGATATGGCGTCCTCTCCCAATATGCATAGTCAAATCTATTTGCATGGCCTAACGAATGCAAAATCCAGGACGTGATTTCCCAGCTCCTATCGTCATTATCTCTTCTGGAAGTTCAGCTTCATGATGGCAAAGCCAAACAGGGTCGCAAAGAGCACCGGGAATGCCACGACCACGGCGGCCACCAACCCCAGCCAGCTGTGCTTGAAGTCGAAGTAGTTCTCGACAAACATCTTCACGGTCGTTCCATCGGGTGTTCCATCGTCCAAATGAGTCGTGACGTCACCGAACTGTGACACCACAAGCCCATACAACGTCCACGCCACGGGGCAAATCCAGCAGTACCACCTCCACCAGATCGGTGTTTTCTAAAGGTAACAGGAGGCAAGAACGGAAATGAGCTTTGCTACTTTCGAAACGGTAGAGAAAAGTTGCATGGGGCATGGTGAGGTCTTACTGGTCGGGGGATGATGAACCCAGAGAAGAGGTTCCAGATGGCGTAGAATGCCGAGGAGACGATGGCAGCGATGTGGTAGTTAGGTGTCAGCCCGACAGCCATCATACCGTAGAATGTGAAGTAGAGCAGCGTGAAGTAAGCAAAGAACAGGTACCAAAAGAACTTGGCAACCGTCCACTCGAACCCAATCATGGAGTACACTATGACACCGTACAGAATATCCTGAACCAGTGCGTATGGGAGCTCAATGACAACCTGCGAGGTGACAAATTGATCAATCAGTGCCCTGCTCTCTAGAATATGGATCAACAGGCAATAAGCAGCACAAAATGTGGCGTGTGAAAACTGATTTCCAGGAGAACCATTCACCTGGCCAAAGGCATATGGGAATGCTGAGTACATGCCAGCAGCTCTTTCACGGTAAAAGACTGTCCGCTCCACGGCCACAACTGGCTGAACTGAGGTAGAATTCATTACCCCGATCAAGATCACCGCAGCGTACATTGATCCCATGGCATTGAACAATTCTTGCGATGTAGACCTGGATTAATAAAAAGCAAAACGTGAATAAAAAACTGAAGGTCAAGCCACTTGTTTGCCACAAGCAATAGCATAGATCGGCAGGACTTACACTTTGCCGCCTAGGTCCCAAAAAGATGGTGCCAAGGAGGAGAGCAATGATGGTAGTGAAAAAGAACCTAACGGTATTGTAAGGAGGGTTCCTCCAATATGATAGGTTCTGCTTCCACAGGCAAGCCATGCATTGTGTAAATGAAGACCGTGCATACTTGCTAGGGAAATGCAAGTCACTTGAAGCTGGCGCTGGTTGGCTTAATTCCTTTATCAGCGCTTTGTTTCTCCTGTAAAATGTAACAAGCAACACACATCATCTACTGCAGAAATTCCATGGAGAAGCAAGATGAGTTATGTTTTTTTACTGGAAAGTGCAAAGTGCATTCGTATGTACCCTGTTTATGGTTATTCTCAAAGATGAAGTGACTAGTATGGATTATAATTTACTTACTGGTAGAGTTCAGATTTCTTGTATATGTCACTGAAATCAACACCTAAAATTTGTTCCTGAGAAGCTGTGGTCACTTCCAGCATCCATGTTGCTGGATTGTACCCATCTTTAATTTTGCTGACGCCTTGAATCCCCTGGATAATATCAAACCACAAGGTATTCTCAGTAATTCCGAAGAAATTTTATAGATGGATAATTCATATTCCTCTAATATCATGTACCTCAAAATACTTGATTAGCTCTGAAGAATGATGTCCAAGTGGACCAGCATAGATTTCTTCTCCGCCACGCTTCATAAGCAAAAGCTGCACGCATTGATCAAACATTTTAGACATTCCAAGTTGCAACATAGTTCAAGGTTTGGAAAACCAGGGACATCAAAACAAGTATGACCAAATGCTGACCAGAAACTAGAGGGTAGTTGGAAGTAATCCTATGTGAAATCTCACTCACCTCATCAAATGCTTCAAATATGTCAATGCTAGGCTGATGTATCGTGCAGACCACAGTTCTACCAGTATCAACAGTGTTCCTCACCGTCCGCATCACAATTGCAGCAGCTCGGGCATCAAGCCCTGAGGTTGGCTCATCCATAAAGATGATTGATGGATTTGCAACAAGTTCCACAGCAATAGTAAGCCTTTTCCTCTGCTCTGTTGATAGACCATTCACTCCAGGAAGTCCGACCAATGCATTTCTCAGTGGTTTGAGCTCCACAAGCTCCATCACCTCCTCAATAAAGATCTGCACATATAATGGTGAGAAACTATCTAGCAAAGTAACCTTCAAATGGTGGTAATTACAACTATCTTGTTGAACAAACCTTTCTTTTGTTTGAATCGACGTCATTGGGAAGCCGGAGCCATGCTGAGAAAAAGCAAGGACTCATAGACTGTCACATGCGGTGAGTGGATATCATTTTGTTCACAGTATCCTGATACACGTGCAAAGGTTTCTTGTTTCTTCGGGTATCCTGAAATGCTGATGTCTCCTTCAATGTATCCACCTGTCTTTCTCCCAGCCAACACATCCATCAAGGTAGTTTTTCCTGCACCGCTGACGCCCATCAGTGCGGTCAGCACGCCAGGCCTAAAAGATCCGCTGACACCTTTGAGGAGCTCCAAACGATCTTCTTGTACACCTTGTGCTTTCATTTCCTGAAAATAATTTAATGACCAAAGGTTACAAAATAGTGATGAAATTAGATTTGTTGATAGTGTAACGGGCTTTATATCTCTCACCTGTGGCATGTCGACAGAGTATTTGATGTTGTCAAAGGTGATTGAGAGTGGTTCAAACGGGAGGATCATTCCCCTTTTAGTCGAGGCGGAATCATCTTCCATGATTGCTGAATCAGTTTCAGTGTTGCCTCCTGTTGGTCGATGACTGCTTAGTGATACCAAGTGATTGCCATCCAGAACTTCCCCTTTGATATTGGCATGCTTCTCCTCCAGCTCCTCTTCAGATACAGATGGCCGGGAGTTGCCATAAGCTGGACGTTAACAGGATGGAACCATTCAGACTTCACAGGTTCCAATACATTGAAATCGAGAACAAGAGGAAATCAGTTTGTGAGTAACTCACGCTTAAGGTATGTAAGGGCAAGAGTGAAGAGAGCGTTGAAGAGTATGGTGAACCCAACCATAGCACCAAAGCCAATCCAGTACCACTTTGCTTCTGCAAATACTGCACGGGACTTAAGGATTTGCACACCAAGGGTCTCGTTGGAGGCAGTGATATTCAATACTTTGTCCCAGCTGTGACCCAACATCTCATTCACTGAAATGGCATTTTGTGCATACATCAATGGGGAGATCCAGTAGCCCCATATCCAATATTTTTAACCTTATCTGCAAGACGAAATACAGAGAAGCATTGATTTAAGAAGAACCTACATTGCAACTAATTACAAAGAGAGAGAAAGATGAGTTCCAACCTTTGTTTAGAATAAATCCTCCCAACGACAAGATAACCAGCAACATGAACGATCCGAGAACATTAGCAACAATCATGTCCCTCGATACCCCAGCAATAAACCGGAAGAGTGACGCTGCCATCTGATTGACCCCAAACAGAAGCAGATACTGCTTGAAGAACCTGGGGGTAACTATTAATGTTAGAACATTCGTAGCACATAACTTGAGTAATAAACATTTAAACAATTGGATAATCTCTCACCTGCCTACATTTGGGTCGAACCCAATGACATAGTATGTCAAGAAAACATAACCTGCAACCTCGATAAATGTGATGGGTATCTTAAGGATCCATGAGGGTATAGTGTAGGACCATGCCGGAAAGAAAAGGAGATTCCTCTGTTTAAAGAATACAGGCAGCTTGAAGACAGTTAATGCCAGCTCAGAGAAGCCATTGAACATGATGATAAGCACACCAAAGAAGGCTGCACCCAGGTAGATACCACCGTCAGTCACGGTGTCATGCTTCATCTTCGTGCGGAAGAATACAGTCATTGCAATGATTGACAGCAGCATCAGCTGTAATTCCAGAGCATCAGAGTTAGTTGTGTTTTGTTATTTTTTTTTCCTTACATGCCAATCGATCATACTGTTTGGACTTGTGAGTTACCTGGAAGACTCTGAACATGTAGACAAAAGAGTTCCTCTTCATGAGAAGGATTTCCCGTCTATGTTTGCTTTGAGCAGCTCCTTGCCACTCACGCCGCACCTCGTGGTGGTTAATGCGGCTGGGTGGCTTTTGCTCTTGTCGAACGGAACAGCAAGCTCATTTGTTATAGCTCTCCCCGTGTGGAATGACTTAAATGCAGTGGCAAATTTCTTTACAGGCACAAACCTATAGGGCTCATCAGGCCGCGCCCAGTACTGTTTCTGATCTTTTTTCGAAGTCACCTGCCCAGCATTTCAATTAGATATGATAACAGGAACTTTATGCACTAATGTATACTGAAATATGGAGGCACGATACATACTTCTTGCAGGAAATCAGCGACACCCTTCCTCTCAGGGCATCTGAAACCTAATGACTCAAAAAACTCAAGCACTTCTTCTCGGGGGCCCTGGTAGACAACCTGGCCATCTGAGAGGAGTATGATGTCATCAAACAAGTTATAAGTCTCAGGTGCCGGCTGCAGTAGGGAGATAACAGCTGTGCCACCGAGAATGTGAATGGACTGCCTGAGTGAATTCACAATTTGGAATGTAGTGGAGCTGTCAAGCCCAGTTGAGATCTCGTCCATGAAAAGTGCCCTGGCTGGCCCAACCAGCATCTCACCTGAAGGAAACATCCAAATGATATAATTAAGAAAGAATTTCAGCAAAGGCAATGTTGTTGGCCTAGTATGGTTATGAAAGACAGTTTTACCAGTTGTAACACGCTTCCGTTGTCCACCAGATATGCCCCTGAGCATCTCATCCCCTACCATTGTGTCTGCGCATATGTCTAGTCCCAATATCTGCAGCGAGTGGAGGGTACATAGTTAAGATATACATATTTTTTTTAGAAAAGATAGTTAAGATATATTTGAGTATGTCAATCTAAAAATTGCTAGATTTGAGGCTAAATTTGCAATGTATACCTTCAGAATATAGTCAGTGACCACATTGGCATCTTGCCCACCCATTGAAGACGCCTAATTAAATTAAGCAGGAAAACCATACTCAGTTTTGATTATGATTGGCCCATTATTCAAGGAACCATAATCTATGATAAAAAAAAAAGATCTACTGGATTTAGTCAGGATAGCATGCCTTCATGAATGCATCAATATCAGCATCAGGCTTGATATTGGCTGCCTTCTCTCGCCTCGACAACTCAGTCAGCATATCTAACAACATTAGGGAAAGAAGCGAGACCCGATAAGCATATCAATGAATAGTGGAAATCCTCTACATGGTAGGCAAGCAGAACAAATGCATATGCATGTATCGCATGACTAATTGCTCGAACTGTACCAAAACGGGAGCCGACGCCTGGCAGCGTGCAGAGAATGCAAGCGTCTCCCTCACAGTCATCTCTCCTATGTGGAGGTCATGCTGGCTGATGTACGCGGGCCGTCCTTTCTGGAACAAACTCTGCCATCTCCTGACCATTATAGGTCACTTTGCCTGAAAACTGCACCGTGTTTCACTTAACATTAGTCACTGTACATTTCATTAGAGTAGTTCGTACAAACATGCAACAGTTGCCTATGAAAGATGCCTTGTTTCTTGACTGCCCAGTTTTGTGTAGAAGTTCACAACAAACTAAAATAGATGTCGACGGAATGCGATGAACGAGATAATGAAGGCTGAATTTTGAGAGGCGTAATTATTGCGAACAATTATAAGGATGCATTCTGTACTACCTTGAGGTCTTTGTCAAGCCTTCCTGCCAAGGCGAGCAACAAAGTGGTCTTGCCTGATCCAGGCGGACCTAACAGAAGTGTCATCCTGCATAAACGTAAAAATAGAATTATAATGATGGAAGAAACAAAGAAATCAAAGACTCGTAGTCCCAGACTACTGAGAGCATCTCCAGCAGCTACCTAAAAAGACTGCTTATCCTAGATTTAGATAGTAAATTAGGGAAAAAAAAACACAGGTCAGCACACTACTATTTGACCCAACAAATTTGTGGGGCTACCTCAAACTCTCCTTTCGCTACCAATTCCGCTACTCGCGCGAGGCGCGACTCCGCCGCCGCCCCGACCTGCAGCCGCGTCGCTCCTCCTCCACCGCTTCACCGGCGTGCCAAGCGCCATGGCCGCGGGAGGATCCAGCCCTCCGTAGCCGCATCCGCCCCCGACCTCCTCCGGCCGGCGGCATCCGCCCCCGATGGCACCTCCTCGGGCCGATTCTCCGGCTGCCCCGACCTCTGGCGCCCCATACCATCCGCACATCCCTCTGTCCGAACGATGGCGCCCCCCGCCCCACTGCCTCCGCGGTCGTCCTCGGCGAGGCAGCGACGCTCCCTGCCGCCACGGTCCTCCCCTGCGAGGCACCCGACGCCCCTTTGCACGGGCGCAGCCATACCCGGCAGAGGGCGGAACCATCCCCGCGAGCGGCCGTGACCACACCACCCCCAGCTCTCGAGGACGCGCCCCTCCCCGCGGCCACGATGGTCGATTTCATTTGTGAAGCAGAGATGGGAAGATGATGACACATGGGACCGACATGTCATTCAGACTCTGTCTTTCTGTACTCCCTCCGTCCCAAAATAAACAACGTTTTTCTTCCCGGTAAAACATACGCCCAATTATATACTAAAATAGGATTAATATTTATATTACATAATTAGTATCATTGGAAAGATCTTTTGATCTAGTTTTTTAACAAATTTATTTGGAGATTTAAATCTTCTACGGACAAATCGTCAAACTTCAGAGACGAAAACCCAAAACGTCGTTTATTTTAGGGACGGAGGGAGTATGTTTGATGAAAGACTGGAAAGGAGGTGTGGAGTTCGATATCTGAAGTCAAGATGACCCCAAGCTGGGTGCACGTTTAGCTATTTTCAGACCTCTGTTACTTTCTTATCTCATTTTGCTGTAAAACTCTTGTATGACATTGCGTATTTCCATTTTATGAATGGAAATGGGGATACCCTAATTATATAAAAAAAAAAACTGCTGGGAATGTCGAGGGAATTTAGGTAGTTTGTAAATTGGTGGCTAACTAAATTAAATTTAGGTAGCACCGGAGATGTTCTCTTCTTTTTTTCTTTCCTCCAGTGATGAGTAGACGATTACTAATCCAGTGACCAACACAAAGTGAAACCAACGGGAATATAGAATTATTATTACTTATCAAAAAAGACAACTCATAGACTCTGTAGATAAATAAATAGTATGACTTCTTGAGAACAAGAAAAAAGAACAAAAAAAAAAAGTGCAATTGTTTTGCTCAATTGTTCTTTTACAAAGAAACAAAAAAAAAAAAAAAAGCAGTTGTGTTACTCAACTACCTGCGAGGCTTGATGATTCCGCTGACATCGTGGAGGATGGGCATGATCCGCTTCCTACTGGGCAGTATGTGCATCGCGTTCGCCGCTTCCTGCGTCGAACAAAAAGGCGCACCGACCAAAGTTCAAAATCGATCGTCTTTCGCTATCCGATAGGAAGCAAGTAACGGGGCGATGGCTGGCTTACATACCTCGACCGTGTTGACGATGGAGTTGAGCACGGTGGGGAGGCCGCTGCTGCCGACGCGCACCTCGGCCTCCGCCTCAAGGTTCTGGAACCGCACCTCGATCGTGGGCATGTCGATCCCGACCCTGCATCAATCAAACACGCGAGCGAGCACGGAAATCGTCAGACACCCGGCGAGCGATACGAATTGAGGGCAACAGCGCGCGGCTCGTCACGGAGCGGGCGAGGCCGAGGACCGAGGGGCTACCTGTCGACACGGTCTTTGAGCTTGAGCAGGAACCGCTCGTTGTCCTCGTCGGCGACGCGGACGAGGCGCTCAAGCAGCGCCCGCCTGTCGTTCGGGGCGAGGCTGAGCACGTCGACGTCCACGAGACCCTTGCCGCCGCCGGCCTCCTCGCCGAGCGGGACCAAGGCGCGGCGGACGCGGTCGTAGGTGGGCAGCTTCTCCAGCGCGGCCCAGCGTAGCGACTCCTCGTCGTCCTCCTCCCTAGACGAGCGCGAGAACACGTCGTCGCCGCGCCGCCATATGGAGCTGCTGTTCCCCGTCGCATACTCGCCACTTTCTGAATTTCCGCCGTCGCGTCCATCTCGTTAACCAATCCGCACCCCGCACCACAACGACGAGCTGCTACCGTCAACTGGCAACCCAATGAGATTCCGGAGTGTTTTTGGGGGTGGGTGGCTGCGTGCGTGCGCTGGCCCCGCTACAATGGGAGAGTGCTGAGGCGGAGGGCCGGGGGTTTTTGTAGGGGTGATGCGCTGAGACGGGACGGGAAATGGGGCAGGTTGCTGGTTGCCTCGCCCTCGCGGTCGCTGTGGTGGCGCGTGAATAGTCTTGACCGACGGTCAGAGTCAGAGCCGCGCCGCCGGGGGAGGCCTGGTGGCTTTGCTTGCTCCTCGAGTCGCTGAATTGCTGGACCGGGCTAGGCCGCTTCTAGAAGATCCCATGCTTCTAGAAGATCCCATGTTTTCAGGTGTGAATAAGGATCGCAACGGGTCGGTGTTTCGCGTGGAAATCCATCACCAAAACCAAACCTGTAGGTACCCAAAATCCGAATGTATATTCGAGACCCACAAATATATATACACATATTCACATGTATAAGTAAGAGGCAACAAATAATAAATATTTTCATGCGTCAACTTTGAATAAATTTAATAATTTAAGTAAACAAGTTATTATTAACATATTCGCCCCGAACCTGATCCGCTACCATCCTTAGGTGCGAATGAGGGAGAAACCAGAAGATCCGTTGGGGCAAATTCATCTGATTAGCCTATGCAATGTGATACACAAGATTGCGTCTAAAGTGATGGCTAAAAGACTAAGGGCAGATACCATCCAAAGTAATATCTAAAGAGCAGTCAGTGTTCATACCATGTTGGTTGAAAACCTATAATAATATTATTATAGCCTATGTATGCACTTTATGAAGAAAAAGGGGCTAAAGCTAATGATGAGACTTGGCTTCCACCGACTATAGTAGATATGGTTATGAGACTGGTGAATTCGGTCTCATTCTCGGTGATTCTAAATGGAAATAAACTAGAGAGTTTCAAGCCGTCTAGGGGCATTCGTCAAGGGGGGTCCAATTTCTCCCTATCTCTTTTTGTTAGCAGCAGAGGGCTTTTCAAGCCTCTTAAAATCTTGTTCTTAGACATCAAACCTCATGGAATTAGAGTGGTTCTGTTAGCACGGCTAGTGAGTCACCTTCTCTTTGCATATGACAACCTCCTACTTTTCAAGGCGAATAGAATGCATATAAACAGTGAAGAATGCTTTGGAACTGTACTGCCGAAAGTGTCGACAATTTAGAGAAGCCATCCATCCACTTTGCAAAAGGATGTAGTAATGCTATCTGCGGTCAGATCAAGGAAACTCTCCAAGTTCATTATGAAGCTTTGAGTGAGAGGTATTTAGGTATGCCGACTGATGTAGGCTTATCTTTTACCAAAGCATTCTCTAATCTCAAAGATCGGGTGTGGAAGAAAGTTGAGGGGTGGATGGAGTAATGCCTTTGGGCCGGTGGCAAAGAGGTGCTAATCAAAGCCATCACCAAGGCCATTCCGATGTACTTGATGTCTTGTTTTAGGCTTCCAAGGGGCCTCTACAAGCATATTGACACGCTTCTACACGACTTACGGTGGGGCGACAAAGAAGGAAATAGGAAGACTTGTTGAGTCGCTTGGGATGATAATATGTTGAAGCCAAAAGGTTTGGGTGGGGGGCTTGGCTTCGAACAACGAGCTCTTCAACCCGGCCTTGCCGGATGTCAAAGCCAAAAGGTATGGGGGGCCTCGGCTTTTGGAACATTGAGCTCTTCAACCTAGCCTTGCTAGCGCGCTAAACATGGCGCATCTAAAAGGTGATTTGTTGAATGCGTATAGACTCGCCTCCTTCCCGGTTTGGAGAGTCATCTTTGATGGCGTTCGTGTGCCCCCAACAAGGGCTGATCCAAGGATCGGGTAACGTGAAACAACAAGAATTTGGGAGTCGCTGTGGCTTCACAAGGATGGTATGTTGCACCTGCTATGACCAATGATGGTTAATCCACCGTAGTGGGTCTCTGAACTTTTTGATTAGCCATCACGGAATTGGAACAAACAAATCTTGAGGGAGTTCTTCTCTCCATTGGACTAGGAAACTACTAAAAATATCTCACTGAGTACGATGTCGTTAGACGACTTCTAGGCATGGCACTATGAGAAGAAAGACATTTTTTGTCCGATCGGCTTACTAGATGCTCCTCCAGAATCGAGAAGTGATGTCGACCTAGGAGTAGGATAGGCCCGGCCGCTCGGATACACGGGCACATGAGGAGTGGGCGACATTTGGAGAATTAAAGTTCTGTCAAAGATCTGTGTTTTTCTCGTAACGAGCCACCCATCCCAACGGGTGACGCCCCGACATCACAGGAACATGGCGCTAGATGGGGCCTGTGCTTTGTGTGGCGGCTCGGATTCATGGAGTTGCGCACTGATGGAATCAATTTAGCCAAGTGTGTATGGGCATTGGAGAGGGAGGAGCTTTTTGATCTTATATTAGACAATGAAATGTCGGGTACAGGTGCTTGGTTAGTAGAGGTAGTGGAGGCGCTCAAGCATGAGGAGCTTACACTTGTACGCGCGACGTCAAGCGGTCTTGAAGAGCAAATTTTAGAGTCCGTTCTCGACGAACAATTTTGTAGAACAGTTCATCGCTGAATTGAGATGATCGAGCCGCCAGAACCGCCAGAAATAGTGGGTGGGTGATCTAGCACCACAATGGATTAGACCACCAAGGGGGATTTGTGAAGATCGATGTGGACGCGACGATCTCTAAAAATTCAAGCAAGGCCTCCGTAGCCATTGTGGCTAGGGGTAAAGATGGCAATTTTCCGGGCGCACCGACGTGGCTACGCAGATCTAGAAACATTAGAGGTTTTGGCGTCTTTGAAAAGGCCTATCTCTAGCTAGCGACCTCAGCCTCAAAACGCTCCAAGTGGCAAGCGAATCGTGTCAAAAGCGGTTCAAAACATCCATGGTGAGGGTTTTGGGAGGTACAGCCGATCGTTTTGGAAATCAAGGCCTAGATAGTTATCTTCACAACAAAGGAGTTTGTTCATGAAGGCGCATTACTCCAATGTTGATTCTCATTGTCTAGCTAAGAGTTTTATAAGCTATTCAATAGGAGACACGTGTGGTTTGTTGATCCTCCTGATGGAGTTTGTACATGTTATCTTGATGAACAAAGAAGGGTGACATGTTGCTCAAAATTTAATTTTAAATTCTGAAGGAAATCTCGTGGCGAAGGCGACAACCCCACGCAACGCTATCATCGATCGGTCGGTAAGGACGTGAGCGAATCCGCGATACGCTATGTGCAGCAGCCGCCGCCAAATCCCACGTCACACGGACAGACACATGAATCAGCGGCGGGATGGCGGAGAGGCGTATTTGGCCGAAACCTCTCTTGTTGTTGCAGACTTGCCGTCAGTCTTGCTTGTTGGGTGCATCTCGTGTCCGCCAGAGAGCAAAAAGCCGACGCTTGAGGCATGTTCGTCCGCATGTGTAGGAGGAGCAGCCCGGCCAGCAGCAAAGATTGTGCCCCCCCAGCGGCCAAGGCGGCTTGGCTCCCGTGTAGGATGCAAGTGGGTTAGCCCACGAACCCACGTATAGACTAAATTTTCGCGGGCTATTACGGCAACCCACTTAATTAAACTATGTGGATTTCGTGGGCTGCCGCTTGAGCATCCCTACTTCCAGGCAACAATCCGCCCGACTTGCAAGGGTCGGATGCTGCTGCCTGGAAGGCAAGCCATGCCATAGGTGTCATCCAAACAAGTAGGGATGAAAATGGTACGGATATTTATTCGACCGTCCGTTCGAATCAATAAATGTGAACTAAATTTGATAGTTATACGAATATCCGCATATTTTTTTTTAAATACGGATACAAATACGGATATCTTAGACGGATACCAAATACAAATATGATATCATGATTATCCGCCGGATATGGGATAATCCGGTAATTTATCGGATATATCCCATCGCCAAAAACGGATGTATCCGAAGAGAGCCGCAAACAAAGCAATTAAGCCGCCCGGTGTCTTACCCCTCATTTCGCCTCGGTCTCTAGCCGATATGGGAGAAAAATTTTGCCTCACATAGCCAAGGCTAAAGCAGTGATGCACATGCCCACACGCCACCGACCACGGCCACCGGGACAACCCAACAGATTCTATACCAACAACAACGTGTTCGCTTCCATCGGCACTTCGGCCGGTCGGCAAATCACGCGGCCCCGCGAAATGACCCATGAGCATGTTGCTTTTACTCAATATCCGAATATATATTTGTATTCGACATTCTTCGAATCCGCTTTGGCATCGTATTTGATACTTATTATTCGTATCCATAACCGAGACAATCCGTATCCGTATGTGTATCCGGACTCTATCTGTGTCCGAATCCGAAACCGATAGAAATATGAAAACAAATATAATATGAGTGATATCCGTTCGTATCCGATCCGCTTTTCATCGCTACAAACAAGCCTCAAGCGGGAAACCGCCACGCCCCCACTTTTAATGGGTCGTTAACCTCGTATTTGCGCCGTGATCACGCACAAATACGGTCATTAGTGTTAGATAATGGTATGCGATATAATAGAAATCCGAGCTTTAATGATATAGGATTAGAAAGTCTTACGCTGGCGAATATTTTATCGAGTTAGCCAACCGAAAGCGGTGGATTAACTATGACTGTTGCCTCATACTCCACAGGCAACTTGAGCACGGATGGAAACCCTTGGCAACTACGTCTTCTTCCTAAGCAAACATCTTGCGAACTCCTACAAACGCCGATCGTCTACCTTGACAACGATCTTACCTTTGGATGTGCCGATATCTGTAAAAACAGAGGGGTGAGTACAAACGTACTCAGCAAGTCCAAACCAGGGGTGGTTTGGTAAATTAAGGGTTTGGGCCCTAGCAGAGTCTATAAAACTGCTCTCGCTAGTTCCCGGGGTTATCTCATGTCAACACCTTCATTATCACCAAAGGTTAGTTAAAGCTAATCATAGATGTTCATGCCTAGTATTCGCCCATTCCGAGGACGTGGCTATTCGAATAGATTTATATAACTCTACAGAGGTTGTACAATTTCCCCACACGATAGGCGCAGTCTTCCCCATCCGGTTTGGTTCCAACAGGCCTAACGAGATCCGTACCCGCTTGGGTGCTACCCTAGGTATATTGGTATAATCTTCACCATGACTTCTCAGGGGTTGGAAGGATGACGCATCATCCTAGACAATATGGTGATACCAAATCACCCACGGCTTTACGGGTAATACCTTATTACCCAACCTATACTTGCCAAACACCATACCCAATCATTAATCATAAATATGTGCACCTAGCACCGCGCCATCACTAGCCAAAACATCTTACGTGGAAGATCACTCAAATCCACGCCAACCGACCATGGGGCCACTCTCCCCATGTCTCGCCCTAGTAGGTCGCTTTGCCTACACCGCCACCTTGGCTCCCAATTATACCTCAACCTAACGGGTGTGAATCAAGTCGCCCCATATCGGCGTGTGGTCGCATTTAAATATCGCACTAGGTAGAAGGTCTATGAACCGGTCCTTAGGGAGGCGAGTATCTCTCCGCGGGATTCATCCCCGATTGTGATTAGTCCACCTCCATGTAGACTATCACCACTCACCTTTTTGTTGGAAAGGTTCACATTATTACTTACGTTATATTAACGACAAGCCTAGCGAAGCCCCACGCACATAGCCCGTGAGCACTCCCGCACGGCTTGCCCTGGTTATACTTATCTTAACATCTTATTAATTATTATAGGGATTAGGTCAGGTTAAGGGGGTAAGGACTTGTCTCGGGATGTTCTTACTTGATCGGCACTCGCCGTCGAACGTCTCTAGCGTACTTCCGGGAGAACCTCTAATCCGATCGTCGAAACTACCTCGCGTCTGGCGATAAAACCTAGCTTGAACTATGGCACACAAAACAAGCATAGAACATTATGGTGGTAATAGGTTAGTTGCATAGATCTGGATTTTAGATAAATTATGGAAGTCGCTTCACGCTAAACGAATTAAAATGCATGAGTTATGGGCTTTACAATATTAATCCCTAATTTATTAATTAGGGTAATATTGTAATATAATTTTATCATGTAATAAATTTGGAACTAATTACATGATAAAATTCCATAAATCGAACAATGAATTTACAAATTTTCTGGGAATTTTGTGGATATGGGAAATAGGTTTTCTAGCTCTCGGTACACTAATCGGGTGTACTTAGCATTTAACCACGGTACCCGCATCAAACCGTGTGCCGTGTGACATGTGGGTCCCAAGGACGCCACTGTGGCAGCCACATTGGCGCCACGTGGGTCATGGGCCACGACGGGAACAACGTAGGTGGGGATGTAACGGGCGGGCCGCCCGCTGTCCCGCCCACGAAGCGTAGAGGGGAGGAGGGACGGACGTAACGCCGCGGACGACGTCAAACGGGAAGGGCTCCCGGTCCGTCGGGTCATCGACGCGGCCTGGTCGGTCGCCGGAGTTTTGGCCGGAGTTGGCCGAACTTCGTCCCATAGCTCGACGTGGTCGCGATTTGGGACCCCTTCGTCGTCCGAACCTATCGGGGGTGCTAGGAGGTCAGAGAGGTTCCTTCTCCTCGTCGGTGGCGCAGCCGGCGGTTCCTGGCGGCGGCGCTCCGGTGGTGGGGCGATTAGAGGTAGGAAACGAGGCACTGGCTACGCAAATTGGAAAGGGGAGTTTCCAAAATAACTAACCTGCACCTTGATTTGGCCTACAACGCAGCAAAAGGGAAGAAGAATGGAGCAGCTCCAATGGCGGCGGCGGACACCCGATTTGGGGGCAACTCGGATCCCGCGAGCTAGGAGAGGGGAGGGAGTGAGCTGAGGAGAGCACCGCGCGTTCCGCAGCACCTACGGAGCTGATGGAGGGAGGGGCGAAGTTCGACGAGCCCTGAGGTGGCTATTTATAGGCCCGCCGGTGGACGCCGCCGGCGAGATATTTCTCTCGCCACTCCCGATCTTTTCCGGCACCTTCCTCCCCGCGGCGCGGGCGACTCGAGCAGTCCGTCACGCCACCGGCGCCACAAGACGCCGTGCCTCCGCGAGGTAGCCCATCATCGGTCCCTTGCACGTGGCGCCGCTTGTTAGCCACTATGGCGATATTGTCCACTGCGGGGCGGGCGTGACGCCGCGGCGGATGGAGCTGTTCTCTTGGCGCCGCATTGATGCGCGTTCGCCGTGCGCGTTGCCCACACAAAGGCCTCAGAGAGCCGGCCATCGCCTTTGTCACGTCGGGTTCAAGGGCGGCAAACGGGCATGGTTGGCCGGCGCCGGGCCGTGATGGCGGGCAAAGGCTCCGCGGCTCGCCCGAGGCGCCCGTAGGCGTTGAACCTGGTTCCGTGCCCGGGATTCATTTGGACGGACCGCCGACGCTATTAGCCTCGGCTGCGGGCTTGGTTCGCCACCAGCCCGCGAACGAAGCCACACGTTTGGCGCCGCTTGGCGGCGCTAAGCTCCTTCCCGTATGGCCGGATGACGACGCGACGATGGCGCGGGGTGGTCGCCGAAGTCCGCTGTGGCCGAGTCGCGGGCTCGAGTCCCCATGAACCCTTTGCCGGCTCCAACTCGCGCGGTGTGCTCGCCCGCAAGCCCGCGTGGCGGGGCCCTGAGCCGCGCACGGCGCCGCGAGGAAGACGACGCCGACGCCGTCCGCGGCGCGCCCACGAACGGAGGAGGAGTGGGTCGGCCTTCGGCGCTGGGGCCCGCCGAGCCGGGCTCGCCGCCCGATTCGGGCATTCTTGGGCGCCTGCTCGTGAAGAAAAGGAGAGGGAGAGAGATGGCTTGCTGGGCCGAGGAGGTGCTGCCGGGCCGATTGGGAAGAAATGAGCCCAACTGCTTTTTCCCAAATTTCTATCTCCTTTCTAATTTCCCTTCTCTTCTCTTTCCCATGTATACTCAATGTATTTCTTTCCCTTATGTTTATGCAAGCAATACATATTCTTAGGACCCTTTATTCAGTACTAGTAATTATATACCCTTGCTTGGAAGAAATACATAGTAGCATACATGTTTTATAATTCCCCTATTATTCCCCTTGCTTGTCTCTATATTCTTATGTATACCTCTATATGATGGTAGGTGTGTGTGTAAGTACCTTCCATTCATTCAAGCATATATATTTTTAGGATTTATCATTAAGCACTTATATATGCTCGCTTGGAAGGACACACATACTCATGTATATATTAGTATACATGTCCTCATCATTTCCCTTTTATTTTTCTAGGGCCTACACATGGATCAAGTGTACATGTATACTCCGATGTTTTTTTATAATCTAGGAATATACATATACCTCCACATGCATTCTAGGGTTTGTAGATTTATTCCGAGGGAAAATGTAAATCATGCTCATGCGTAATTACTTCCATAATTTAAAGTCTAGATCAAAGTATACATACCTTGTCCACCATAAGCTCTGCAAGCAAGCAACAAGGGAGTCTAATTCCTACATGGTGGATTTTGGATGCAGGGTTTTCGAAAACAGGGGGTTTGGTTTTATGGAAAGTAGATCAAGTTTTAATTTATTTCAAAAAGTTTAAATTTTTAGTGAATTTTAAAATGATGCAAAAACAAGGTGTTACAGGAACCTGGACGGGTCAAGGCCGGTAGAGAGAGGGTAGACTGCGGCCCTGCCGCCTGCCAACCTGGGGCTTCTTCTAGAGGAGCTGGTTGACTCCCCGAGGTCTAACGTAACGACTGACGAGCAACGTGCAAAACGCTGCGCCTGCGCGCTTTTTTTTTCTTTGTTATTTCTACTGTATTTTAGAACGTGACTGGTCTGCATGCCCACGACACGGTCTTCCCTTCCCTGCATGGTCGTGGTGCAACGATTCATTCGACTCTGGTGGTCGTGGTGCAACGATTCATTCGACTCTGGTTTTGCTTCCTGCTGGAATTGCAGTTTGACCAGAGACCAGTACTAGTGCTAGTATATATAAATGCTGGCTCTCATGGCCTGTATAAATATTTCTCTCTGTTAATTAAATACTTCCTCTATTTCAAATTATATATTGTCACAGTCCATAGAGCTCCCACAGCGGAGGCCCAAAGGGCAGGCCCGCGAGCGCCCCCAGCCTGGCCGCCAGCGGCGCCACGATCGTCGTCAATTGCTTCGTCATTAATTAATTAATAGATATGTAGAGAATAAGATTGAAATAAAATAGAAAATAAAATTAGAGACTTTTTAGATGCAAATTTTTCCCAAACTATAAATATAAGGGACCAGTATTCAATTAGAATTAATCAAGAAATAATTAAAAGAGTGACGCCCGACAGTTCCGGGCTCTCTCACTAACCTCTAACCATAGCCGCCGCCACCATCAGCACGCGCGCCGCTGCCCCCCTTGCGCGCTGCCCGCAGTGTCGGCGCGCCCCGCGCCGTCCACCTCCTCCGATCACCACCCCTCGCCAACGCACAGTCGCCAGAGTCCGTCCGACCGTGACATATATCTTTTAACTTTTTTGGTTCATGCATTTTATTATGTATCTAGATAGAATTGTTTCTAATGCATAACAAAATACATGTACCAAGAAAGTCATAGCGACTTATAATTTAGAACGGAGAGAGTAATTTGTACGAGTGGAATTTTGGGGAATGGAATCTTAATTTGACACGGTCACCTTGTTTGCAATGTAGAGATGCAGATGCATGTACTTCCAGTCGGCCACTCTACCTGCTGCTGGCTTGAAGTCGACTCCATTTCGATTTTGAATTTGGTTGTTGTGCCTTTTTATTCGAATGAAGCGATACTAAACTCTTGGAAATGATTATCCGTTTCTAACCCTTTTCCTTTCTTTTTACCAGCCAAAAACACCCCCAACCTTGGTTCAAAGACAAAAAAAGGCCTACTCATGGAAACAGAGGCGCCTTTTTTTGGATTCTCAACCTCCAAAGTCCCATACAGTGATCGATAAAGGAAAAACATCACTTTAAATCTAGTTAAGTTTTGATTATCTGACTTTTTTAAAAAGGATAGGCTACAAGAAATCCGGGGACGGGCAGAATGATGAATTGATTGACGATTGACGTGCGCTTCGATCGCATTGGTGGTCAATTGCCGGTGTGCTAATTAAGCTACGTCGTCGCGACGTACGCACTTAGCTACTCTAGGTTGGGGAGTAGGCAGCACAGCATACTTGCATCAGCCTGTTCTCTTCTGGCCTGGTACACAAATCGTTGGTGTGGTTCTTCCGCGAAAGCCCAACACTTGAGGTCGTGTGTGCTAGCTGTGACATTTCACATCATTGAACTATTCGTGTTGTTTGACTCTTTCTTACACATGCATGGAAAATTACACATTTTGTTTTTCTTTTCTTTTTTGACAATTTGCTCGGATCTGCATGTCATAAGCAGAGACCATTCGATAACGCGCCAAGCTCTGGTAACGGTGGTGATGCATGCTTATAGTGCAGGCAGCTTGGTCGTTTCGATCGCGCTGCCTTCGTCCAGCCCCCGATGCCTGCAACTGTACTTTTTTAAAGTTTCTGTGCTAGCACAGCCAGGCTTTCTTGGAGGGCAAGCCTAGCTAGGATCTCAGTCCTGGTGGCATGATGGATTTGCATGGGAAGCATAGAATTTGTTGCGCTTAGAGAGATCTCAGTCCAATTTAGCTGCATTATGCAGGAAATTAGAGACCAAGACGGCGTACGTGTATATATGGAGCCAAACGGCTCCGTGTGCATGTAGCTTATGGCCATGACTGTTTTGTCGGTCCAAGGTATATATTATTTAGCTTTTGATTTTATTCTATTGTAATGGTCATGTCCTTTTAAGGGGTTGTTTGATTCGCCTAAACTCCTTATTCTTCTTCTTTTATATAATGATGTATAGCTATCATGCATGTTCGCGAAAGAAAATATAAGAGTTAATATTGGTATGTCCATGATATATTGTCTAACGGGTAAAGCTCTATATCTATATATGTTAGTCATGCCATTCTACCACACTGTCATTAGGTATGATTAAACAATTTATTTTTGCTTGTTAATTATCAGCTTCTTGCAAAGAGATTAAAATGACAAACATATATGTTGCTCTAATGTGTGAGCTGCTCACTCATCATGCGTAGGAGAATCAATGGACAATACAAAAAGGTATGAGGTTTAAGCCAAAATTCTTGCCACTTGTGTTTGGTTGTTCCCATTTTAATTATCTAGGTCAATATGGTGGTTGCAAACATTTTGACCATGAACATAGGAAAAAGAATGACTTGGAGAGCCTAAAGTCACGGTGAGAGGATCCGTTGAGATGGTAAACGTATTAAAGGATCTGTCGCAGACGTGTAGTACAACTACTACTAGTAAAGAAAAAATACTCCGGTCTGTTAACGCCTGTCATCATTTCTTCTAGAAGATGTCGTGGCTTGGCTCTTGCAGGCCACCAAACCAAGGTTGTTTAGCTAGAGACGGAGTTGAAGGAAGAAAGTTTATGCGCCGGAGGACGGACGACTGCGTTGAAATTAAACACGGGCTAAGCTCGTACTATATACAGTATTTTATCAACGTAGCGGGAGAGAAGACGAAACGAAAGAACCGTGCATACGTGAACTTTGTCTGTAGCAAGCACAGGTGGGCTCAAAAACGAGACTAGGACTGGTCTACTACCGGATAGAGGTAGGAAAGTGGCTTGGGATTTGTTGACCTTCACGGGTCCGTTAGGGCGGCCGTACTACCATCCATACATGACGTACGTACGTCCAACCTTCGTAAATAATTTTCAAAGGCGGGTATTTTCCTAGAGCCCTGTAACCATTGACGGAGGCGACTAAACAATAGGTGTGTCCACACCTTCATTAATGTCTGATGTCAATCTTGCAAAAAAAAAAAATTATAGTAGTGACTATCATGAACTTCGAAGATTGTTCAAGGCTCAACTTTCGACGGCCTTCGTTCGCCACTCGGTGCAATTGCAACACGTGACCGGCTGTCTCCGGTTCTGTGAAGCTGTTACGCACGTGACGATGACGAAGGCGTGCGTCATCATGCTATATTTTTCCCAAGAAAAGATGTTTGTGTCGCATTTTCATGCATATACTCCCTCCGTCTCATCCATCTCAAAAAAAAAAAAAATGCCGCTTTAGGTTTTGAGTCATCTTGTTTGACTATCCGTCTTATTTATTTTTTTAATAATTATTTATTTTATTATGACTTATTTTATCACTAAAGATGCTTTAACAATGATTTATTCATTTATAATTTACATTAATTTTTTAAATAAGACGAATGGTCAAACACGATTTTTGAAAAAGCTTAAACGAACACTTTTTTTCAGAGGACGGAGGGAGCAGCGATGTACGGGGCCAAAGAACGAACTCACGTTGAAGCTTCCACGAGATAATACAAGAAGACAACCACGTGCCTGATATAGAGTGATATGCCAATTAGATAGCGGCAACAACGTAATTAATTAACAGATTGATCGATGACGGGCCCGCTTGCTTAACATGATTATTCTCTCGTTGAATACTGACCGGCATGGATGTGTGGCATGGATTATTATTCTCGTTGAATACTGACCAAGCATCTATCTGTCAGGAACCTGAACAAGACCCTCGATGGCAAGCGTGGCTGATGAACTGCTAAGAATCAGACAAGGGAGTGGCGGAGTATGAGATTACGCTTTTGTTTAGTAGTTACGGGTTTTGCTTTTCGTTTGGTGTTGGCCTTGGGCCGTGAGTGTCATTGGGCCGGAGGTCGAGTGGGTGAGCGGCCAGATATAAGGCCGGGGTTGCGTGGAGTCAAGGAGGGAACATTGTAACCGTTACCTGAAACTCGAATGAACCCGTCCTCCGTCCGGTTTCCCCCCTTTCTCTTTCGTGCTCCCCAATCCCCACCAAATTCCTGCTAACCCTACCCAAAATTCCCCTCAATTCCATCTAATCCGTTCAAGTTATCGCGAGGATCGATTTAGATCTTGACAAGTGGTATCAGCTCCCTCAATCGGTCGCGAATTTCACTCGCACCCGGTTGATTTTGGCATTCGCGCCCAGGGAAGAAATTGACGAAAAGCTCAGCGAAATGGCGGCGTCGCCGAGGATTTGTCCACCAAGTTCGACAAGCTCCTCAAAGCGCCGACGAGTTAGCCGACGCCACGGGCGCGGTGGCGTGGTTGGAGCTCATGGTGAAGCAGCGCCGACGAGGTCCATACCATCGGGCGCCGGCGCATCGGATGTCGATACGCCGCCGAGGATTTGGCGCCGAGAAGGTCGAGTTGGCGAAACGACAGCCAAGGAGACTTCATCGCAGGTCGACTACCTCACGCGGCGGATCGACTCCTTCACCCATCGTCGGCGGGACCATGTCCGGACCGTGTGTTGGGTGGACTACCTCGCGGGCCGGGCGTTGGTGGCGGCTCTGGTCGTCGTCAAGGCGGTAGGGGCTCCTACCTGCTGGTGGGGCGCCGCCCGCGCTCCCACCACGGGCGGACAGCCGCCAAATCGGGCGGCTCGACCTCAACACCGCACCCTCGGCTTCGTCGGACTCACCGACAAGCGACGCGGAGCGGCCAAACGGGCATGGCCAACACTGCGGCGAGTTCGATGGAACTCGGCCGCAGAACTGTGACAAGGGTACGTTCCACGACTCCTTCTCTGATCCCCTCACACGCCCACTACCGTTCCCTAAATTGGATTTTCCTAAGTTCGATGGCTCCGCACCGCAGTTATGGCGTGATCATTGTTTGATGTATTTTGAGGTGTACGCGGTGCATCCGGCGTTGAGGACTCAATTTGCTGCTCTCAATTTCACGGGCATGGCCAAGACCTGGTTGCACACCAAAGAGCGGGGTGGTCGCATCACTGATTGGGATATGTTGTGTGAGTTGGTGATGAATCGTTTTGACAAGGATCAGTACCCCATCGTTCTGAAGCAGTTTGAAGCAATTGTGCAGAAGGAGACTGTGAATGACTATGTGCTGGAATTTGAGGAGGGTGCTCATAACCTCTTGCTGTACAACTCAAGTTATGATGAAACATATTTTGTCACCCGGTTTCTCTCTGGCCTCAAAGAGGAAATTCGTGCTGCTTTGGTTTTGCACAGGCCAATGGATGTTGATACTGCTAGTGCCCTTGCCTTGCTTCAAGAGAGGCTGAGCTCAACAAGTTCAAAGGGAAGTTTGCAGGAAAGGAACATGCAAAACCAGCCTATAAGGCCTTTGGTGACGAGAACAAGTTTGTTGAGGGGTTCAAGGGAAAAAGTTGTGCCTCAGAACTGAAGACAAACTGACAGCTCTCAGGAATTTCAGGAGGCAGAACAATCTCTGTTTCAAATGTGGCAACAAGTGGGCCAGAGATCACAAGTGTCCACCACAAGTGCCGTTGCATGTGATAGAGGAATTGATTGATGCTCTAGAGGATCCTGGGGAGGAAGGTCAAACTGGAGAAGTGGATGTTGATGCCCAAGAAGAGGTAGTCATGGCTGTACACCTGAGGTGCACACTCTCTCTAACCAGCAAAAGGAATACTATGAGGCGTGTAAACCTTCGAAGACCTAACAAACATCAGCCCTTGCCAAGACCGTACCTACCTCTTCCTATTGGGAGATGCTGGCGCTAGGACACCGCCATGCATTGTGCCACGACGGCGCGAGCTGCAACGGCAAGGACAAGAGCGGACAATGAACTTCAAATGGGATCACAGTGAGCAACACCAACACGCAACACCTATGACCAGGATTAGTATTTTCCAATTTCCAATTTTTAACTTGATCGTTGGAAGCTAGCGCTAGGAACAACACCTTATTGAAGCATAGTTTTTCTTATTTGTCTTATTGTTTTGTGCATGTGCTTTATTACTTGTTCAGAGATAGAGTTATAAAGTTCCAATTCATTGTGTTTATTTAGATATGTTAGATGCATGTATACAATCTTCACCTTTAAAGATTAGCTCAATGGGCCCTTATCGTCTCGTTTGCCCAAGGGCCCAAAAAAATTATAGAGCCAGCCCGGGTTCAAGGATGTTAGTATGGCTGGGTATTTAACTATGTTTGTCGTTCCTACTCACCCTGCTGGATTCGTTAGTCCAACAAATATATTTATTATACCCCAATGTTTTAATGAGCAAAGTTATATATGTCATACCTAGCCCGCGCAGTGCCCTGTGTTCCTTCTAGTTAAATTTTTTTAGACCACTTTAAATATTGGTTTTTGGTTAGAGCACGTCACCAAAATAGTCCGAGCGTGGCAGCGGCCAGTCCCGAACGGCCCGCACCTTGGCCGGGTCCATGGCTACACCCACCTCGGAGATGACGTGGTCGAGGAATGTGACGGAAGCGGCACTGAACGCCGCGACTTGGCACGCTTGATGAAGAGTTGGTGTCGCTGCACCTCCCTGAGCACGGTGCGGATGTGACACTGGTGGACCCCGACTTGCTATAGATCAGAATGTCATCAAAAAAGACAAGAACAAACCGACGGAGGAACGACCGGAGCACATCGCTCATGAGGGCTTGAACGTTGTCGGGCGCTGCACAGCCCAAACGGTATCACCAGAACACGTAGAGACCGTCGCGGGTGCAGAACGCGGTCTTGTGGACGCTGGCGGCCACATCCGCACTTGGTGGTACACGGAGCGGAGGTCCAACTTGGTGAAGAACCGCGGCACCGTGGAACTCAACGAGCAGTTCATCGACGATGTGAATGGGGAAATCGCCCTGATTGTGAGCGCGTGGAGGGCGCGGTAGTCAACGCAGAATCTACCACGACCCGTCCCCGCTTCTTGACAAGGAAGGCCGGTGACGAAAAAGTCGAGTCGCTGCGGCAACCATGCCTTGATCATGGCGGCACGCACTGCCGCCTAGTTCATCCTTGTGGGCCGCTGGATAGCGGTATGGGCTGACGACAACCGACGACGCACCCGCTTGAGGACGATGTTGTGGTCGCGGTGTGCTGGGTGGCAATCCGGAGGACTCATCGAAGACACCCTCGAAGGAGGCCAGTAGCCCGTCGAGGAGGGAGTCGATGGCGGTTGTAGCGGAGAGGATCGGCACCCGGCTCGCCGCCACGTCCGACCAGCAAACCTCACAGCCGCGGCGCATACATGGTGTGCCGCGAAATCCCACACGAGATCACCTTGGTGTTGGCCTCGGCGGTGGCTTGCGTGTTTTGCACGGCCTTGGCCGCTGCCTCCACGGTGGACTTGAGATAGTCACCCATGGAAGAGGCGTGCAAGACGAACGGAGCTTGGGGAAATGGGTGTGGCGGCCGGTAACGGCGGGCGGCGCTGCAACCGGTGGTGCGGTTGAGCGGGTGGCGAGGATCGCCGGGACCGTGATACCAGGTTATCATGGGTGTCAAGCCCCTAGGTAGTTGGACCGCGGCTACGGTTCATAGCCATGATCCGTCTTCTCCCTACGAGGTTATGAATGATTTTCTTGCTTAATCCACCAATGTGCGGTTACAGGATATATGGGCTAAGCCCTCCACCAATCTCTCCTAGACTTAAGGAATAATAATAGAAACTAATTTTTTTATTTCCTAATCTAGCCACTCACGGTGGCCCCATCCTCTTCTGATCTCAGGCTGGGGCGGGCGCCGCCACGAGGCCGGGCGGCGCCTTAGAGGCGGCGCCCCCACATGACATGGGGCTGCTCCACCGGCCCACGAGAGGCCGCCTCCGCCACCGTAGCCCAAGCCGAGCGAAAACCTAGAGCGGTGGGGAGGGACGGCGCGAGCTATGGTAGTGCTGGGGAGGGAAGGGGCGACCTCATTGGTGGCGGGGGGAGGGGGGGGGCGAGCTGAAGGTGGCCACCGGAGGTGAGGACGGCGACGACGCCCACCGCCGACCACAACCGAGGAGAGAATCGGGAGAGAATGTGGAATGACTAGTGAATAGACAGGGGTAGTTTGGCCTTTTGGCCGGCCTCTTCTTTTTTTGTTTTTGTCATTTAATAGCAATAGAGGTGACGGTGTTAAAAGGAAGGGTAGGACCTTTCGTTCCAAAAAAATGAGAGTAAAATTGCAAAGTTTAAAAAATGAGGGAAAAATCATCATTGGCCTTTAAAATGAGGGTATAATCACCAAATCTCCTTTTCTTAAAGACATTGCCGCCGCAAGAGGGGGAGTCCCAGAGGCCCATGTTGACCCCTATGATGGTGGTGGCGAGGCCTTTGCCGATGTGGATGCCATGGGGTCCTCCGTGCGGGGCGGTGTCCGGAGGCCATGGCACGGTCGTCACAGCAAAGGCGCGTCGGTGGGAGCGGGCTGCAGGGTGGCTGGGCGGATATGTGCCCAACGGTGGGGTGATGCGGTCTTCGAGGACGGTCGATGGCCTAGGGGCCAGATCCGCTCCGGTGAGAATCGTCAGTGGCTGGGCTGCTGGCCTGGTCCAACCCTGGTGGTTGTTGCAGGAGTGGCCACTAGACGCGCGGTGACTGTTGACATTTCTTAACGTCGTCACTAGAAATAGATATAGAACATATCCCCGGCAACGGCGCCAGAAATGCTTGTTGGTATTTCTAATGCTCATGTAGGATATTCCGTAAGCGCACAGAATTACCGTTGTAGCATTTCACCCAGGAGTATTACAAGGTATCGTTATTTGTATTTAGCCCATGCATGGGAAGCAATGGTTAAAGAAGATGATAGCTAACCATCATATATCTACCAACTAATATACCAACGAGACTAAGGTGGGGGTAAATGATATATATGTTATGGGCATTGACACACACAGGAATAGTCTAGACATACGGATAAGAGAGTAGTCTAGCCAAAGGGGAGGAGGACAACGAGTGAGCAAAGGATTCCTATGATTCTTACTTTACTTCTATGATACTAATCTAGACGCAAAGGACGAGACAACTAGTTGTGGTTCACACGAACCGTATGCTAGGCAAAGGTGAGAAGTGGTGAATAAATCCACCACTAATCAAGCCACTATTTTACTAGAGCCTTACCTTTTAAGAACTTGCCTATAAACACGTGGTGATCTATACAGAGACCGTAAGGGCCGGCACCACCTTATCGGCTATCACAATCCATCCGTGTAGCAAGCGGCAACCACAGCAAGATTGAGTCTAAGCACCATGCCTACACTTTCTCTCACTACTCTAGATGTAATTACACAGATCAACTAGAGAACCTCTTACGAGACGATGATCGCATACATGCTAGCTAGGGTTCGATATGAACCAAGACCGAACCACAAACTAAGTATGAGACGTCTATATGCTAGATAATATCATAACAACTATATACTAGAGAACTAGAATAAAGTTGTACTAAGTAAATACTCAATAAAGTAAATACTAGAGTAAAGTAAAAGAAAGAAATGAATTATAAATGTAAAGATCTTACTACAAAAGGAATGATAAAAGAACAATACGCACCTCCTAGAAGACCAAATTGAAACCCGAAATGCGAAGCTCACTACTCACTCTAACTCCCAACTAGACTAACACTACTACATCTTGATAGAGTGGAGAGCTCCTTCCTTGTGGTGTGTGTAAATGAGAGGGGAGTAGGGGTATTTATAGCCCAAGGTGGAGTAGGGGCTACTCCAAATACCATGTCATCGACCAAGATCACCATCCTCCACCCTTGATTAAAATGGATGGTGGAGATAGGGCACATGTTTCATATGTGCATGCAGCCATGCAAGGGGAGGACGCCCCAAAATAGCCAAGGGGGTTTGGTTGACCCCCTATGACACATGGGACCCACCACCTCATTCTAGAAGCATGACCCACATGCCATGGTGTGGGTATCCCGAGTTTGGGCCCTTGGATCCATGTGACATGTTGACCGACCAATGGGAGCTCTCCATTCTTGTGCCTTGGATTGATGAGGTGGCACCCCCTTAGTGGGATAAGGGGAGGACGCCCTATGGCTGGTTTGGTCGCCCCCTAGTGGGCCTTGACATGGGTTGGGCCTTGTGGGCGCCCCTTAGGGTTGGTTGGGTCACCACCCAATTGGTTGCTTGACCCATATTGACCCAATTCTTGGCCCGATTACACACCGCATAGAAATACTTCACGGGACATGTGGAACTTGTTATTTCATAAATAATTATGCATGTATGACCACTTTGTCCTTGAGAATGAGCCTATTGACGGTGCTTTGAAGGTGTATTTTAGTGGCAATTCCACCGGCCAACAACGATGACCATATCAAGTCGCCGGCGTTGGTGGCGGCCGGTGCCGATGGCGATTGATGGCGGTTGCGATGCGGCGGCGGTGGTCCAGCGGGCGGGGGCGGTGCTTCTCTACCCGCCCCTCCCACACGGCTTTACCTTTGTATCGGTGGCAAACGGCCGAGGCGGCTACGGCGGCGTTAGATCAAGGCGGGGCACCGAAGTTTGGGCCGCGTCAAAACCCGGCGACCCTAGGTGCGGGTGCGGCGTCCATGGTGATAGTTTCGGCGTTCGCAGTGGGCATCTCGCGGGTGGTGCCATATTTTCCGGATCGGCAGGTTGGCGGCCTTCGTGGCCGATTCCAGCGATGGAATGCGCCGCTAGTGTTTGGCGTAATAAAGATGGTTCCTAGTGGGCAATGACAGGCGGCAGCTCACTACCATATTTTGATGGCGGTGACATCCGTGGGCACCACTTTCCTCGTTGGAGGCGTCGTCTCATTTTTTCATGAGGATCTCTATAGGTGAACACCCAACACCACGCCTCTCCGTGGGCGATGATGGCGTCTTTGGATGTCATTTTCTCGTTGGAGACGCCGCTTTTTTTGAAGAACCCTTGGGTTGTTGGCTTGGATGCCGCATCGAGACGGTGGTTTCCCCGCACATGCACTAGGCGCTTCTTTGCCGCTGAGTCTCCAATGGTGGTCGCCGCCCCACGTTCATTCAAAGATCCTCTAGGCCCCGAGGCGTGTTCCGCGGCGATTTATCAACTTAGTCTTAACAGGGCAAGTCGAGTTCCATATTGGAGATGCAATTTTTTCATCAATTTTGTTTTAGTCCCGTGTTGTCGTGACTTAGGTCTTACTTGTATCACTAGACACCTATTGTAATAATTATATGCGTGATGCATCCTCGTGAGAGGATGACCGAAGCCGGAAATACACTTTCCATTATCTAAAAAGTTGTAGGTGTAGCTCACTGCTGACTCGGTCACTAACGACATATTTTTTTCCCAACTTACTACCATTTAGGGAGTAAAGCTATACCTTTTATACTCATATACATTTATTACTAACATATTTCCACTTGTAGTGTTCGAAATGTATTTTGTAGCATTTATAATAAATACAGTGGAAATACGCCCAAAGTACGCCATCCCGAAAAGCGCATTCTCAAGAATATCAAGCCCAGGGTGGAAATGGACCAAATCTGCACAACTGGACCGAACCAAGCCCACTCTACAACTTTTCAGGACCAACCACGACCGCCTGACGAGGCTCGGACGGGCCGAGCCCAAAGGGGTGCGGGCGCACCCCAATGCGGCCGCACCCTCCTGGCGGTTCGAGCCCAGTCGGCGCGTGGCGGTACAATAAGTGCTCCAATGGTCGGTTCAGTGGTTGATGGCCGGTGCAACGTACCTGGACGCCCTGCTTAGCAGGTCGGTTTAGGGGTAGTTAGGTCATTTAGCTAACTCCCTCTTGTGTATAAATACCCCCTCTCTCTCCCTCATTCCACACACCACACTTGGAGTCACCACACCAGCACACTCACACTCTCTACCTCTTCCATTTCTTCTTCTTCTTCTTATTTGGCTAGCATTGGAGTAGAAGAGCTACAAGAGGAGGACTTGTAATCTTGGAGCAAAGTGAGCTTTGGTAATATATATTCTCCATGGATCTTTCTCCTATTTACAAGTTCTATTTCTATGATCATGGTCTAACTTATGAATTAGAGTATAGTCTTGTTCATGTTCTAGTGTTGGTATATGATCTAGCATATAGTTTGTATATCATAATCTTAACATGTTCATATTTGTTCTTCATCGATCATCGTTATGCATAACATGATTATAGATGGGATAACGGTTCGTCGTTCTTTTGGGTTTTGCTCTTGTCTTAGTCCGTCCATCCGTAGGGTGGGGATCCCGGGGACAAGAGTAGTGCTGCTACGCACGCGGGCATGGTGCCCGGTATTACGACACCTTCGAATATGAGAGCATGCCACGGTCGTGAGGGTAGGCGGCAGGGTTGTGGCAGCCCTGTCCGTCCCTTTGTAATCCCTCCACGTTCGCATGTGATGTAGGAGTTCAGAAATGCTTTCCATTGGGCCGGATGGTACCGGAAGTCTCCCCGTTATCCTAGACATAACCATGCTTAGATCGTGTTAGCATATGATCCTAACTATTCATTGTAAGACCATGACTAGAATACATTAGATTACTCCATAGGACATTCGTTTATTCTTTATCTATTTTCTTTATCCTTTCCCGGTGGATTTCAATGTGTGTGTCACACTATCTATAAACCGTAATGCTTACCCCCTTATGATCAAGTTGGTCTTAGCGTACACACATTTTATCATACGAGATGCCATGCTAGCTTCTTATACAATAAGCCTTCCTTTGGGAAAATATAAATAACGATACCTTGAATACTTAGGGGTGAAATGCTACAATGATAGATCCGTGGCGCTTGCGGATGAAATATCAACTATGGCAAGATCTATCACCGTTGATTGAAAGTGTGTAATCACCAACACGGTGGTTCCACTTAATGATATCAACGGCACATTTCCTAGCGTCGCCATTAGAGATGGGTTCTAAACCTGTTTCTAGTGATTGCGCTAAGAAATGTCAACAAGCATTTCTGACGCCGTTGTCGGGAATAGATTTTATATCTATTTTTAGTAACGACGTTAAGAAATGTCAACAAGCATTTCTGACGCCGTTGCCGGGGAAGGCATTGTTATAAGAAATCACTAGCTGGCTATGAATATGAAATGTGCATGCGTGGTAACCACTTGCTCATACAGGCTAATCTTTTATGTTTTCTCCTGTTGTGGATGAAAACAGGATAGTGTATGTCAGCTTTCCAACTCACGACAAACTTCATCGAGAATCGAGGCACTCCTAAGGAAGAACAGGTCTCGTACCTCTTCTTCTTCACCGGAACCTCGACAATTGAGACCGACACCCCTGCACCAACCGAACCTCAAGCTATGGCTCAAAAGTCGCTCCGCGATTTTCTCGCCCGTTGTTGCCAACGTGCACTACTACATAAAAGAACTTAGGTGGCGGGCAAATTAGATTAACGGTGGCGGTCTTTACGCGCCACCGCCCGTAGGGTCACGTAAATAGTGGAACTCGGTGGCGGTTTTATGCCCGCCACCGTTAATAAAAAAATTAAAAAACCTCAAGCCCGCTGAGCCCATCCAGGGGCCGTGCGGACAGCCCATCCCGCCGCCGTCGTGGTGCCCCCACCGCCGCCGCCGTGGTCGCCGCCGGATCCATGCCGCAGACCGCCCCGCGCCGCCGAATCCGCGCCGGCCGGACTGGAAACGCCGTCGCCCGCCGGATCAGCCACCGCCGAGCCGGAGATGGATCCGGTGGAGGGAGTTTCGCCCGCACGCCGCCGCGCTGCGTCGAATCCGCGCCGACTGGAACCGCCGTCCACCGCCGGATCCGCCCGCCGTCGGTGGAGGGAGTTCGCCCGCACGCCACGCGACCGCGCCGGAGGGGAGGCCGCCGCCGCGCCCGAGGAGGCCGCTTGGAGGTGCCGGTGGCGCCGGGATCGATCGGCACCGCCGCTGGAACCGCCGGGATGGGAGGGGCATCCACCGGCGGCGTTGCGCGACGGAGGAAGAGGGAGGGGCATCCGGCGCGCGTTGCGTGACGAAGAGGGAGGGGGCATCCGCCGGGGTTGCGCGACGGGAGGAAGTGGTCTGCGACGGAGGAAGGGAAGGGGCGCACCGAGAAAGAGAAGGGCGCGATGGGAGGAAGGGCCGGTGGGAGTGAGAGAGATTTCGGAGAGAGTGATTGGGATGGAAACCCTAATTTGCTTATATATACATGAGACCGGATCTGGCCTTTTAGATCGATTTGGGCCTCTTCGCCTCTTGGTTGGGCCTCATTAACCATGGCGGTTTTTATAAAAACCGCCGCGTTTCATCGATTTACCGGGCGGTTATAATAACCGCCACGGTTAATAAAAATAACCGCAACGGTTAATCATGGTATTAACCACGGCGGTTTTTCAAATGTCCGCCCGCGGAAAATCATTTGGAAATATCATGCAAAATCATTTATGTAGTAGTGGTGCCCACCGGGCGGTGGTCAATGTTGCGGATAAGAACTTCGAGCTATGCAATCGGGCTAATCACCATGGTGCGAGCCGGTCCCCTTCGTGGACTGCCTAAGCGAGGGCGCCAACGCACATCTCCAACACTTCCTTGAGTCGTGCGACACGATTGTCATCAGGGCGTCGAACCCGACGTTATCGAGCTCACTTTGTTCCTTTCTCCCTCGTGGGGAAAGCAAAACGATGGTTCTACAAGGACAAGGAAGCGGTAAATACGGGGCAAAATGCTCCACGGCGTTTCTTCGCTAAGTTCTTCCCCATGGGCAAAACCAATGCCCCGAGGGGAAGGATCGCCAATTTCCGCCAGAACTCAATGGAACCCATCCCGAGGCGTGGGAAAGGCCGCAAGAATACATTCAAGCATGCCCGCACCACGGAATGGAGAATTGGTCTGGTGCTCGGGAACTTCTATAATGGTCTCACGGCCATATCGAAGGGGCACCTAGACGCCGCCGCTTTGGTGGCGCATTCTTATCACTCACCATCGATCAGGCAACAACCCCTCATTGACAAGATGGTGGCAAACCGTAGCTGGGGAGGACGAACCCCCGCCAAAACACAAAAAGGCATGCATCCCGTGAAGGAGGCGGATATGCTTGCCGCAAAAATGGATCTTTTGTGAAGAAGCCGGACGAGCGCAAAGACGGACTCAAATACTCAGCAGCGCCCAGTTTACGCCACAGACTCACACATGACGTGTGAGACTTGTGGTGAAGTTGGCCACTCAGGGGATAACTGCCCTAAGACCCGTGAAGAAGCAGCGTTCATAAACAACAACGGGTATCGCCAACCTCAGCAAGGCTGGAACAACCAGTCCCGTCCACCATTCCAAGGTAACCAGGGCTATAACTCCAATTACAGCTCCGGTCAACCTTCATTAAAGGACCTGGTGTTGGGCCAAGCCAAGATCAACGAAAATCTCACCAAAAAGATGAGCCAGAATGATAACATCTTAGAAGGGGTCAGCAGCAAGCTGGATGGACTCAACTCTGCTATGACAGATCAGCTGAGTTTCAACAAAAAGATTGAAACACAAATAGCCCAACTAGCTGCTCGTCTCCCGGTAATGGTTGAAGAGAAAGCTTCAAGGCAATCTGAAACCCTCCATGAGAACATAAATGTAGTAACCACCAGAGGGGGAAGGTCTACTCGTGACCCACCAAATCCCAACCATGTGGTGAGGAAACAAAAAGAAAAGCAACCTAAAGAGGCAACGCCCCAGGCAACAGAAGAACCAGAAGTGGAAGTGGTACCATTGGAATATACAGATACAACCTACCTACCATTTACCACAAGAACAAGAAGACAGGCGGTGGATGAGCAGTTCACTCGGTTTGTGGAAATGATCCAGAAAGTACACGTAAGTGTACCACTCCTGGATGTTCTCCACGTCCCCTCATATGCCAAGTACATCAAGGATATCATCCAGAATAAGCGGCCACTACCAACAACAGAAGTTGTGAAGCTAACAGAAGAATGTAGTGCTGCCATTCTGAATCGCTTGCCAGAAAAGAAGAAGGATCCAGGTTGTCCTACAATCTCCTGCTCAATCGGAACACAGACATTTGACCATGCCTTGTGTGACTTGGGTGCCAGCGTAAGTGTCATGCCCAAGTTAGTCTTTGACAAACTAAAACATACACATTTAGAGCCGACGACCATGACACTCTAGCTGGCAGATTCGTCCATAAGGTATCCAGCAGGAATTGCAGAGGATATACCAGTAAAGATCCGGGGATACTTTGTCCCAGTTGACTTCGTGGTGTTGGATATGGAAGTAACAAAAGACACACCACTCATCCTTGGACGACCATTTCTGAGTACGGCCGGGGCACAAATTAATGTTAGGGCGGGGAGAAATCCTCTTCAACATTAATGGCAATGAAGAAAAGTTTGAATTTAGGCCCCGGATCTCGAAGAGTGCAAAATGATCCGGATAACATATGGGGAGCAAGGAATCAAGGAAATAGAAATACAACCCCCAAAAGCCGCCGCGGCACTCCCAAGGCAATCAACACCGGTAAAAAGTGGGAGCGTAAGAAAAAGACAAAGACCGAAAAAAAAAGGAAAGGAAGAACAAAACATGAAAAAAGTTCCCATTTTTACCGGAGGACCAAAGAAAGGAAAGTCCCCAAAAGGAAAAGTACCGAAAGAGAATACCCCACCTAAAGAAAACAAGGAGGAGCCAAAACAAACAAAGAAATCCAAATACACTCCTCCTCAAAAGGTGTGGGTGCTCAAGAAATCATCCGTGTCTCGGGGATCGATGCACCATCAAGCAAAGAAAAAACAGGGAGAAAAGTCCTCGCTCCACGGACTCAAAATAGTGGGCCCTCCTCGCCAAGGGTAAAAAGGCACTTACCACGAAAAAAAGGCAAAAACAAATAAAGGTATCTACGGGCCTCCAGATAGCTTGGGGAGGACCCCCACAAGTATCATTGCATTGCATATTTACTTTCATTAAAATTTTATTTTATTTTAGCATGTTTAAATTTCAAAGAATCTTGCATTCAAAAAAAAAAAAAAAATAAGTAGCTCTTCTTGTGCTTTCATGTCTATACATATGAGCTATGAAAATGTTTAGTCTTAGTCCCTTGTTGAAATGATGAATAGTTGCTCGCCTTTATGTTTTGCCTCATTGCCTAGTTTATAATTCGAATTTCTCTAAAGTTTGGGTTTAGTGGCTAAGTCTAAAAACTCATCCCGAAAAACCCGATTCATGTGGGTTGCATAAGCTCTATCTAGTCTAAGTTGTTGCCAAGTATGATATGGTATAAATAGATTTTCTATGATTTCGTCCAAAAAGAAAACTTGACATCCGGGAATCTAATCTAAAAGAAAAGAGAAAAGATATGGGCTATGCTAAAAAAAAAAGAGAGAGAAAAGAGATGAAAAATGGACATGTGTCCGAGGGCGAGAAGAGCCCACATCTCCAAAAAAAAAAAAAGAAAAAGAAGAAAAAAAAAAGAGAGAAAATAAAAGACAAAAGTCTAGGGCGAGTAGAGCCCACCTCTCCAAAAAATAAATATATATATATGTAGCAATAAAGCCCATACTTTCTCGAAAAACAAATATAATCTAAATAAATAAAAAAGTCCCAAAAGGATAAAAAAGTTGATCAAAAGGATGAATGAAAAGTATTTCTATTATAACCGTTCTATCCGGCAACCCGTTTCACCCAGGCCCAACCCGGCTTTTCCGAGATGCTGACGAAAAAAAAGCCCTTATTTGATGAAAGGTAATAAAGGGTAAGCAAAGGCATGCCATTTTATTCAAACTATAGTAGAAAATCTTATTATAACCAAATACTTGTGAAACATAACAACTGGCATTGTAGCAACTCAAAACCTTAGATCAACAACCAAGTATTTA
The DNA here is from genome assembly GCA_015847255.1 of Hyparrhenia diplandra. Taxonomy (NCBI): domain Eukaryota; kingdom Viridiplantae; phylum Streptophyta; class Magnoliopsida; order Poales; family Poaceae; genus Hyparrhenia; species Hyparrhenia diplandra. The sequence continues at coordinate 65,166 of JADLZK010010872.1, read as the reverse complement.
TCTTTTTGCATGTGAGCGAATAGGACGCAATGCCCATCCGAAAAGGTAAGCTTGGGGAGTTTGTTGACGGTCACTGATGCACGACATATTTTTTCCATCAACTTACTACCATTTAGGGAGTAAAACTATACCTTTTTATACTCATATACATTTATTACTAACATATTTCCATTTGTAGTGTTATTTGGAGCTCGAAATGTATTTTATAGCATTTATAATAAATACGGTGGAAATAACCAGGTCCAAAAACGCGTCCATCCTATTTGACGGAAAGCGCATTCTCAAGAATATCAAGCCCGGGGTGGAAATGGACCAAATTCAAACTATAGTAGAAAATCTTATTATAACCACGGCACTTGTGAAACATAACCGGCATTGTAGCACAACAACCAAGAACCAAGCCCACTTTACAACTTTTCCATTTAGGGACCAACCACGACCTAACATATTTCCATTTGTAGTGTTCGAAATGTATTTTGTAGCATTTATAATAAATACGGACCGAAATACGTCCAAAATGCGCCATTGGAAAGGTCAAGCCCGGGTGGAAATGGACCAAATCTGCACAAGTGCGGGCCCACGCTACCCCAACCACGACCTCCCGGTTCGAGCGCACCGATCGGCGTTCGGCGGCGCGTGGCGGTACAATAAGTGCTCCAATGGTCGGTTCGGTGGTTGATGGCCGTTACAACGTGCTGGGCGCCCGCTTAGGTCGGTTTAGGGGTAGTTAGGTCATTTAGCTCACTCCCTCTTGTGTATAAATACCCCCTCTCTCTCCCTCATTCCACACACCACACTTGGAGTCACCACACCAAAGACACTCACACTCTCTACCTCTTCCATTTCTTCTTCTTCTTCTTATTTGGCTAGCATTGGAGTAGAAGAGCTACAAGAGGAGGACTTGTAATCTTGGAGCAAAGTGAGCTTTGGTAATATATATTCTCCATGGATCTTTCTCCTATTTACAAGTTCTATTTCTATGATCATGGTCTAACTTATGAATTAGAGTATAGTCTTGTTCATGTTCTAGTGTTGGTATATGATCTAGCATATAGTTTGTATATCATAATCTTAACATGTTCATATTTGTTCTTCATCGATCATCGTTATGCATAACATGATTATAGATGGGATAACGGTTCGTCGTTCTTTTTCGGGTTTGCTCTTGTCTTAGTCCGTCGATCCGTATGGGTGGGGATCCCGGGGGACAAGAGTAGTGCTCGCACGCGGGCATGGTGCCCGGGTATTACGACACCTTCGAATATGAAAGCATGCCACGGTCGTGAGGGTAGGCGGCGGGGGTTGTGACAGCCCTGTCCGTCCCTTTGTAATCCTTCCACGTTCGCATGTGATGTAGGAGTTCGTAAATGCTTTCCATTGGGCCGGATGGTACCGGAAGTCTCCCCTGTTATCCTAGACATAACCATGCTTAGATCGTGTTAGCATATGATCCTAACTATTCATTGTAAGACCATGACTAGAATACATTAGATTACTCCATAGGACATTCGTTTATTTTTTATCTATTTTCTTTATCCTTTCCTGGTGGATTCCAATGTGTGTGTCACACTATCTATAAACCGTAATGCTTACCCCCTGTTATGATCAAGTTGGTCTTAGCGTACACACATTTCATCATACAGATGCCATGCTAGCTTCTTATACAACAAGCCTTCCTTTGGGAAAATATAAATAACGATACCCTGAATACTTCCGGGTGAAATGCTACAATGATAGATCCGTGCGCTTTTGCGGATGAAATATCAACTATGGCAAGATCTATCACCGTTGATTGAAAGTGTGTAATCACCAACACGGTGGTTCCACTTAATTATATCGATGGCACATTTCCTAGCGTCGCCATTAGAGATGGGTTCTAAACCTGTTTCTAGTGATTGCGCTAAGAAATGTCAACAAACATTTCTGACGCTGTTGCCGGAAATAGATTTTATATCTATTTTTAGTAACGACGTTAAGAAATGTCAACACTCACTACAATAGTAGAACTGATATTCATACATGACTATGGTTAAGTTTGGTATTTGTATGTAGCAACCCGCCCTAGCTGAATTTTTTTACTAGGTCCGCCAATATCTGTTCTGCTCTCTGAATTTCTTGTATCACCTTAACTAATGAAGAACCATGTAAACTAAGGATGCCATGGTTTCAGATGGTTAGAAGCCCCAAAAAACTGAATTAACAGTATACTAGTGAATCAGTTCTAGTTAGCTTATGTCAGCCCCCAAAAACTGAATTAACAGTATACTAGTGAATCAGTTCTAGCTAGCTTCTGTCAAAGCGTTTTGATTCTCACAAGAGTCTGATGAACACCGCACCAAACAGCGAGATGCTCCTTCTTCATTTTAAGTTTTTTTTTTTTTTTTTTGTGCGTGTAGTCCAGACTAAAGAACAAAGCCATTTTTTTTTTACAGATCCATTCAATATTTACCTTTGCAAGACGGAAAATGGATCCAGGATGTGGCACATGACCTGAACCACCTTCTATTGCGAGACTTTTTTGCTTTTTCTCCGAACGCTATAGAGCCAATCCGACTGCGCATGAATGATGAACAACAAGACTCTATTGTCTGGACGCTAGAGAACTTAGGCAAGTATTCAACGAAAACCACATACAACATTCAGTTCGTCGGTCATGTTCAGTCAGCATTCCCTTGTTTGATATGGGTGGGCATGGGCTCCCCCAAATGCAAGTTCTTCCTATGGCTTCTTCTCCAAGACAGACTATGGATAGCGGCAAGGTTGCAACTGAGGCAATGGAACAACAACTACTTTTGCGCCTTATGTGTGAGAAATCTTGAAACGGCACACCACTTGTTTTTTGAGTGTCCACTTTCTCAGCAAGTTTGGGGCCATTTGGCTGCCTGGAGTAACTGTCCAGGTCTCCACTCTGCATCATGGAGCTCGGTTGATACATACAACCCCCTAGACACCTTCATCAAAATGCTGGCCCCTGGTGGAAAGAAGCAACACACTTTGGCAATCCTGACTTTATGGATCATTTGGAACCAAAGGAACACAATGGTTTTCGGAGATGAACGCAAATCTGTGCAAGAGATACTATCAAACATCATTGACTCGGCAAAACAATGGGCCTTAGTGGGTTGCTCTTTTATTCTACCACCTTCACCATTAGTTGTAGAAAATTTCCGTGAGTAATCAGCTTTGTTTTCATGCCCCTGACTGAGCTTAGGCCAGCAGGGGAGTGCCTCTCGCTTGTAATCGAATATTTGCTGCTTCTTCTTAATATAACCAAAGCCGGGTAACCGGATAATTCCAAAAAAAAAAAAAAAAAAATTACCTTTGTCCTAGCTATATCTTTTCTGGCTCAGTTTAAGGTAAAGGCACAATGCATTTACAGTGCTAATACTAGACATCTTTTGGTTGATTTATAACTTGCCTGTTAATGGAAATTAGTAAAATTATTTGAGAAACAATAGAAGATCATGTGAGAATAGGTAGCTTGCTTTTGAATAATATCATTTTAGTTCCTCCCTTTTACAGTATAGACCTACTCTGGAATTGCAGTTTCATAGCATGTTTCGTGTGTGTTGGACTGTAGGTAGCAGTTGTCTACTAGCTGCTAATATAATACCTTCAATGTACACCAAGAAAAACCTATGGCTATTTACAGGCACTATGGCTATAATATCTTGCTCTATTTCATTCGTATAGACCTATAGCTAGCATCTGGCAGATGCAAGAAAAAAGTATTTCTAGGCTTGCTCCTCGATTGACAAATTGTATAGGAAGAACAAAGTTTTTTTTGTTAGATTGAAACTAAACTTCAATCAAATTTGGCTGCTTCACAAGATTACTCTATTGAAAAAATGTTCATTTGCAGGAATCTTGGGAAGTTATGCTCAACAGATAAATTTGGCTGCTTCACCTAACAATTTAGGCATAGTGAGCAGAAGAAGAGAAGCAACAGCGCCATGAGTAAAGAAGTGCAGAATCAACAAGGGCAGTAGCCAAAGAAGAGCAAAAAAGATTGGCAGCAGCTCGATAAATAACAGATCAAGGGTCTCTATTTCAGCCAAACACCTTGCAAGGTACATTGTGTTCTACTACTATGCAACCAGAACCAGCTGAAAGATCAATGTACTATATCCACCATTGGAAACTATTAGTGATTTGTGTTACGATGTATGGACTTCATGTAAGCATGGATCATAAATAAACTTGTAATATTTGTATGGATATTTTACGTCAAGAACTAGGGGTGTGGGATCATCCGACCGTTAGGGGGTGACGCCGCCCCATGGCGACCGGCCCTCGACACCCGCCGCCGCCGCCGCCGACCGCCGCCTCACCAGCGCCCGCCCCCTACCAGTCCCCTCCCCTTCCCCTTCCCCCTCCCACTCCCCTCTCCCGCTTCCAGCCTGCTTCCTCTAGCCCCGCCGGCCGGAGGCGCCCGGATCTGCTACGCCACCATCGAGTCCGCCCGGCCGGCACTCCATCCTCGTCGCCCTAGTCCTCCCGGAGTTCGGCGGCGGGGAGGAGGGCACCGCCGCCGCCGCATCCGGGGCCGCCGCGGCCGGCTCCGCCCTTGGGGCCCCTCCGCCGCCCCCGTCGGGCGTCGGGCGGCGCGCCGCCTCGTCCCGCAGCCCGGCACGGGACCCCCGCAGGGCGCCATCGTCCATTGCCGGCTCGTCCCGATTGCCGCCGGCCTCGGTGAGGGGCGACCGGCAGCCTTGCCCCCTCGCGTCACCATCGCCCTCGCCGCCTCAGTCTGGCCGCGACGAACACTTCTGTCTCGTCGCGGCCGCCCACTACCTCCACCCCAGATCTGCTGCTCGGGGCCCGTGGGCGCCACCCGCCCAGCGCTGGAGCCGCGTGCGGCGCCGCCACCCGGCCGGGTGGAGTTGCTGCCCGATGCGCCCGGCCGCACGGGGACCGCCCGCCCTCGACCCCGCCACGGCCTTGGGTGATGTGGGCGCCGGTGTTGTTGTCCCTCGGCACGCCGCCGATTCGATTGGTCGACGCCCCATCGCCGCCGAAAGAAGCCCGCCGGAGGACACCATCGTGGGCCTCGTCGGCGGCGGCGATGAGTGCGGACGACACCGCTGCCTACCTCTCCCCCCACCCCCACCCCCATCCCCCGACGGACTTTGAGGCTCTTGCCGGCGGCCGCGCCATTCTTCCACGCCTCCGGCGATCCAAAGCACGGCGCTGGGGCGACGAGGCCTTCTTCTCCGACCCGCTCGGCGTCGAGGAGGATGTTCACCGCCGTCGCCGGCGTCCTTCCTCCACGCACACCGGGTTGTTTGCCACCGCGCGGCGACCTGCCAGGCCACGGAATTGTGCTTGCTTCGCTGCCGTGGGGGTCAGCCGATCGCCATCCTTGGGAGTGCTAGAACCCGCCCGGCCTCGGGCGTGAGGCGCCTCGGTCGGGATCCGTGTCCTCGGGCGGCCGCACCCTCCAACACGTGGCCGACGAGCCGGTTCACCGCCGGGTGCCGCCATCGCCAGCGTCCGCGATCGATGCCCGTCGCCCGGCGGCGGACTTTGGGGGCCTTGACGGGGCTCGCGACGCCGGGTCGCGTCGCGCGCCGGTCGCGCCCCTACCGCCGGACCGGGGCCGTCCGGCGTCCCTCGCCCACCGCCACCTAGGGTCGTGCCGCCTGTAAGGTCCTAGATGGCTAGAGGGGGGGTGAATAGCATATAAAAATTTTCTACAAGCTCAATTAACAAACCGATTAGTATAACAAAAGGCGTAAACGCGGTTTGCACTAGCTCTATTGTCTTGCAAGCCTCTAGTGACAATTCTAGCAAATTACTATGATCTCTAAGTCAATCAAAGGCTATGTCACTACACTATCTAGTGAGCAATCCTAATATGGTCCTTATGCTAGCAAGAACAACTACACAAGGCAAGTGCTAGCTCTCTACACAATATAAACTAGGAATGTAAATGCAAGTGTGAGAGCGATATACCAACTCGTAGAGGCAATGAACCAATCACGGGAAGAAGATGAACTATCAATCACTTTCGAAGGTGATGATCCAAACACCGAGACAATGAACAAGTCAATTTGTTCACCCGAGTTCGCTTGTACACCGACAAGTTACTCCCTCCTTGTGCCGACCAACACAAGGATGGTGTTTGAGCTAGGCAAAGGTGCCCTTGCTAGCCTCAACACACCACTCACAAGTGAGGTACCCAAGACACGAGCAATGTATTCCTTGCACTTTGTCTTCCCGACGAGGAGTGCGTGATCCTCTCACAATTTAAAGCCTGAGGTGGCCAAGAAACAATCTCCTCTTCTTGCCAACAACTCCACCAAATCACCAAGCCGGCTAGGAGCGGTGTCTCCAAGAGAAACGGGAAAACCCACGGCTCACAACGATCCCCAAGTGCCTCTAGATGCAAGAACTCGATGCAATGCACTTTGGATCACTCTTCTCTCAAGAATGAAGCTCAAATCAAGAATGAGAGAGGAGGGAGGCTTGCTTGCTTGCTCAAAGGTGTTACGAACGATTCAAATGACCAAGAGCGAGCAAGAGGCAGCCAAAGGGGTATAAATACCCCACACCACGAAATGTGGCCGTTGGGAGGAAACCCACGGTTTTACGCGGCTGACCGGGCGACTTAGCCGACCGGACTCACCGGTGAGTCCGGTCGGTGGGTCCGGTCACAACCGACAACCCCTCGAGCGATGGCCCGACCCCTCCCGACCGGTCCGGTCAGCGTCGGTCGTGCTTCCGGTCAGCACCGGAAGCATCCGTCGATGCCCTCGGTCGCCCTGACCCCGGTTTACACCCTTACCGGAATTCTCGACCGACCCGCGCACACCGCGCGTCGGGTCGAGGGCTTCGTCTTCCGGCCCGGTGCGTCCGGCCACATCCGAAGCCGCGAATTTTTCGTCGCTTTTGTCGCCGTTCCTTCGCCTTTGCTCCAAACCGACTTCCGTCACTTGTTTCTTGTTGCCGACACGTCGAAGAACACCTCGACACCATGTGTTAGCATTTTTGAAATTATTTTCACCAAGGACGGAGTTAGCACTTTAGGTTAGAATGCATGCATATGAAACTTGAACCTAAAGGCACATGAGGACCGATATGTACGATAAGTTTCCCCTCTTTATAGTACGGCTTATCGATCCTATAATCACCCACACCCTCTATGGTGTCTTGGGTGTGAAATCAAAAGCCCTATGGTTATACCTTTGCCTTGGGACCTTTGATCTCCAAACCACACCGAATTGGATGCTTGATCATCTATTTGGATCACCTCGATCCGTCCTTCATGATCACCATGCACCAACTCCGGCACGACCAATCTCCAATCTAATTAAACACTTAGCATCGAGAGATTAGTCCTTAGGTGTCACTAATTAGCCAAAACCAAACTAGAGATCTTCACCGCCGTGCGACCTTGCTTGATGTAGAGGGTTGGCAGCGCATCCTACATCACTCAGCGCATCCTACGCCCCACGCTGTCGTCGCCCGGTCCCGGCCTTCCTCGTTGGCTTATGCTTCGACTGCTTCGCGAAGGATCACCTGCCATCGCGCTGTCTCCTCTGCAGGGGCGCCGGTCACCAGGCCCGAGACTGCAGCAGGCGGATGCGGGATGCTGGTCGTCGGCCGACCCCTTCGGCACCACCTCAGTCGCCACCGCAGGTGGAGCCTACAATGCGGCTTTGGGCGCCGGAGCCTACGCCCTCGGCGTCTACCTCTGCTGGTGAGCTTGCGTGGGCCCCATCTGGTGGAGGATTTGTGTGGCCCCCGCCACCCCAAGCTGCCGCTGAAGACCGGGCCACAACCTCGTCATTTGTCGCGAGATCATTGTGGCCACTACCTCCGTTGACAACGCCATCACCTCTCGGACCCGCTCGCGGCTGGGCCGTGTGTGCTCACGGAGCCCCCAGTGTGGGTCGACCCAATGCTTGAGGAGCTCGTCGCCTCCCTCATCGCGCGCCCACCTTCCACTACGCGGTCGTTAGCTACACAGCTGGAGCCTCCTTCGCCTCTGCGTATGTTCGAGCTCAACTTCGCGGAGGCCGGGGCGGGGGCTCGGCTTAGGCCAAGCGTGACGGTGGCGTGGCCGAGGATCGAGGTCATGGCATCCCCTCGCTCATCGCCTCGCTTGCTTCGGATTAGCTCCACGGATGCGGTGGCGTGAGGCGGTGGGGCGAGCCCTGCGGGCCGCGCGGCGCTACCCCGCGGCCATTCCGACCATGGCCCTTTGCCGCGCCGCACCCCGGCCGTCACTAGTCTCCACCGCATGACTACACATCGCGGCGTAGGTACAAGGTTGTCGACGACGACTGGCTCCCACGTCGCAGTGACCGGTTGGCCGCCAAGTCTACCTTCCGCGACCCTCGGCCAGAAAAGCAAGCATAACACGTCTTGTCGAGGAAGTGGTCCAAGCGGCCCGTGGACGTCGCATCTACGGAAGCATGCCCGTGCTCGCCGCGAAGTTCCAGGAAACCTTCAGGGACGCGCCTCCGTCCTCGAGGCGGGAGAACATGCGCAAGATGTTACCCCCGCTGTGTCCACTGCGGGGAGGATCCGGGATGCCCGGGCATCGGAGGTGCCTACGATCTTGTCTTCTCTGGCTGCTGCACCACCTTCGCCTCCCTCACCTGCCGCAGTTGCGCCCACAACAGTTTCGATGGATGCCTTCTTCGACTCCATGACGCCGCCGCTGGAGGAACCTCTGTTGGTTCCACCTCGCCTCCGGTCTTGGGGTCGCCGACGATGGGGGCTGCGCCGTTCGCGACCGACTACGCGCCAAGTCAGCCTTTCGACCACGATCTGGAGAAGCGGCGCGGCGTGTCTTTCTAAACAGGCTCGGCGGGCATCCCGACCCGACTTGTCCATCCGGACCCGACATCGCCACCGGGTTCCGGGGCGGAATCGGCGCGGGGGTGACGTCCTCTACACGGAAGAGGTTACGTGCTGCCTCGCTTCCCCAACCGGCCGCGCCCGAGCGGTGCCAAGTGGAGCCTTGAAGGGTACTCGCCGTTATTGTCGCTGGTCGCTCGAGTAGTTTTCCGTTAGTACAACTCCTTAAAAGCGCCACCGTTAGAGCCGGTGGTCTATGTTGTGTGCTTGCTTCATCCGCTAATGGCATCTCGCCTAATAATGTGCGAAGCCATGTAACCAAACTCCATTTTCCCTTAAAGCAATACACGCACATGCGTGATTTCGAAAAAAAAAAAGATATTTTACGTCAATATAATGGTTGGGGACCATAATAAAATTCCCATATGCATGTCATCATGTGTCAATTGAATATGGTGACCAGAATATTAGAATATATTGATTAATGTGAGTATTTTTTTACAATGTAGATTTCCTTGGGTGGCCGACACTCAGGGAAATCTGAATTAACTTACTGTTACATTTTCCTTGGAGGTGGCAGCCAAGAAACATCAATTACCTTGGCGGCCTAGAGTGTTTACTTGGAGTTGTTGACTCTCTAGAAAATTGATTTACTTATTCCTAAAAAGAGAGTCAATTTTAGTTTTTTTTCATACATCATGTTTGACCACCCGTCTTATTTTAAAAAAAAATCATAAATATTTTGATTTTTTTATGACTTATTTACCATTAGAGATACTTTAATGTTGATTTATCAATTTTACAATTGACACAAAATTTTTGAATAAGACGAAGCGATCAAACACGATTTCTGAAAGTCAAAAAATGACACTCTTTTTGGACGGAGAGAGTAATTGGCTGTTTCTTGGCCCCAAAGCAAACTATTTTTCTTGGCGGTTGCAACATTTTCTTGCCATTTGGCAAATTTAGTCAAGTTCTTATTTGCTTGGCGATAAACCTCCAAGGAAATCATCTTTGAGTGTGATTGCTTGGCGGTTTATAGTCGAGGGATCATTTTCTTGGCTGTTTTTACCCTCAAGCCAATTTGAGTTTGTGGTATTTTTTGCATTCTCCAACTGATCCTTTACAAGGGGCTACAAGCTTGAAATTTACTAGATTTTGAAATATCCTATACAAACAACTACGCCATCATCCTCTACACATACACAAAAACAAAAAAAACTTCAACTAATCAACGAATCCATAGATATGGCGTACACTCCCAATTTGCATAGTCAAATCTATTTGCACGATCCAACGAATGCAAAATCTAGGATGTGATTTCCCAGCTCCTATCGTCATTATCTCTTCTGGAAGTTCAGCTTCATGATGGCAAAGCCAAACAGGCTCGCAAAGAGCACCGCGAATGCCACGACCACGGTGGCCACCCACCCCAGCCAGCTGTGCTTGAAGTCGAAGTAGTTCTCGACAAACATCTTCACGGTCGTTCCATCGGGCGTTCCATCGTCCAAATGAGTCATGACGTCACCGAACTGTGACACCACAAGCCCATACAGCGTCCACGCCACGGGGCATACCCAGGAGTACCACCTCCACCAGATCGGTGTTTTCTGAAGGTAACAGGAGGCAAGAACGGAAATGAGCTTTGCAGCTTTCGAAAACAGTAGAGAAAAGTTGCATGCTGCATGATGAGGTCTTACCGGTCGGGGGATGATGAACCCGGAGAAGAGGTTCCAGATGGCGTAGAATGCCGAGGAGACGACGGCGGCGATGTGGTAGTTGGGTGTGAGCCCGACAGCCATCATACCGTAGAATGTGAAGTAGAGCAGCGTGAAGTAAGCAAAGAAGAGGTACCAAAAGAACTTGGCAACCGTCCACTCGAACCCAATCATGGAGTACACTATGACACCGTATAGAATATCCTGAACCAGTGCGTATGGGAGCTCAATGACAACCTGCGAGGAGACAAATTGATCAGATCAGTGGCCTGCTCAGCAGAATAAAAGACACGTGTGTGAAAATTGATTTCGAGGAGAACCACTCACCTGGCCAAACGCATATGGGAAAGCTGAGTACATGCCAGCAGCTCTTTCACGGTAAAAGACTGTCCGCTCCACGGCCACAACTGGCTGAACTGAGGTAGAATTCATGATCCCAATCAAGATCACCGCAGCGTACATTGATCCCATGGCATTGAACAAATCTTGTGATGTAGACCTGGATTAATAATAAGCAAAAGGTGAATAAAAAACTGAAGATCAAGCCACTTGTTTTCCACAAGCAATAGCACAGATCGGCAGGACTTACACTTTGCCGCCTAGGTCCCAAAAGATGGTGCCAAGGAGGACAGCAATGATGGTAGTGAAAAAGAACCTAACGGTATTGTAAGGAGGGTTCCTCCAGTATGACAGGTTCTGCTTCCACAGGCAAGCCATGCATTGTGTAAATGAAGACCGTGCATACTTGCTAGGGAAATGCAAGTCGCTTGAACCTGGAGCTGGTTGGCTTAATTCCTTTATCAACGCCTTGTTTCTCCTGTAAAATGTAACAAGCAACACACATCATCTACTGCAGAAATTCCATGGAGAAGGAAGGTTGGTTATTTTTTTTTTACTGGAAAGTGCAAAGTGCATTAGTATCTACCCCGTTTATGGTTATTCTCAAAGATGAAATGACTAGTATGGATTATAATTTACTTACTGGTAGAGGTACAGATTTCTTGTATATGTCACTGAAATCAACACCTAAAATTTGTTCCTGAGAAGCTGTGGTCACTTCCAGCATCCATGTTGCTGGATTGTAGCCATCTTTAATTTTGATAACCCCTTGAATCCCTGGATAATATCAAACCACAAGGTATTCTCAATAATTTCGAAGAAATTTCATAGATGGATAATTCTTATTCCTCTAATATCAAGTACCTGGAAATACTTGATTAGCTCTGATGAATGATGTCCAAGTGGACCAGCATAGATCTCTTCTCCACCACGCTTCATAAGCAAAAGCTGCACGCATTGATCAAACATTTTAGACTTTGCAAGATGCAACATCGTTCAAGGTTTGGAAAACCAGCCACATCAAAACAAGTATGACCAAACACTGACCAAAAACTAGACGGTAGTTGGAAGTAATCCTATGTGAAATCTCACTCACCTCATCAAATGCTTCAAATATGTCGATGCTAGGCTGATGTATCGTGCAGACCACGTGCAGACCACAGTTCTACCAGTATCAACAGTGTTCCTCACCGTCCGCATCACAATTGCAGCAGCTCGGGCATCAAGCCCTGAGGTTGGCTCATCCATAAAGATTATTGATGGATTTGCAACAAGTTCCACTGCAATAGTAAGCCTTTTCCTCTGCTCTGTTGATAGACCGTTCACTCCAGGAAGTCCGACCAATGCATTTCTCAGTGGTTTGAGCTCCACAAGCTCCATCACCTCCTCAATGAAGATCTGCACATATAATGGTGAGCAACTATCTAGCAAAGTATCCTTCAAAGGATGGTAGTTACAACTATCTTGTTGAACAAACCTTTCTTTTGTTTGAATCGACGTCATTGGGAAGCCGAAGCCATGCTGAGAAAAGCAAGGACTCATAGACTGTCACATGCGGTGAGTGGATATCATTTTGTTCACAGTAGCCTGATACACGTGCAAAGGTCTCTTGTTTCTTCGGGTATCCTGAAATGCTGATGTCTCCTTCAATGTATCCACCTGTGTCTTTCTCCCAGCCAACACATCCATCAAGGTAGTTTTTCCTGCACCGCTGACGCCCATTAGTGCGGTCAGCACGCCAGGCCTAAAAGATCCGCTGACACCTTTGAGGAGCTCCAAACGATCTTCTTGTACACCTTGTGCTTTCATTTCCTGAAAGTAATTTAATGACCAAGGTTACAAAATAGTGATGAAATTAGATTTGTTGATAGTGTAACGGGCTTTATATCTCTCACCTGTGGCATGTCAACAGAATATTTGATGTTGTCAAAGGTGAGTGAGAGTGGTTCAAACGGGAGGATCATTCCCTTTTTAGTCGAGGCAGAATCATCTTCCATGACTGTTGAATCAGTTTCAGTGTTGCCTCCTGTTGGTCGATGACTGCTTAGTGATACCAAGTGATTGCCATCCAGAACCTCCCCTTTGATATTGGCATGCTTCTCCTCCAGCTCCTCTTCAGATACAGATGGCCATGAGTTGCCATAAGCTGGACATTAACAAGATGGAACCATTCAGACTTCACATGTTCCAATACATTGAAATCGAGAACAATGAGGAAATCGGTTTGTGAGTAACTCACGCTTAAGGTATGTAAGGGCAAGAGTAAAGAGAGCGTTGAAGAGTATGGTGAACCCAACCAAAGCACCAAAGCCAATCCAGTACCACTTTGCTTCTGTAAATATTGCGCGGGACTTAAGGATTTGCACACCAAGGGTCTCGTTAGAGGCAGTGCTATTCAATATTTTGTCCCAGCTGTGACCCAACATCTCATTCACAGAAATGGCATTTTGTGCATACATCAATGGGGAGATCCAGTAGCCCCATATCCAATATTTTTTAATCTTATCTGCAAGACGAAATACAGAGAAGCATTGATTTAAGAAGAACCTACATTGCAAATAATTACAAAGAGAGAGAAAGATGATTTCTAACCTTTATTTAGAATAAATCCTCCCAACGACAAGATAACCAGCAACATGAACGATCCGAAAACATTAGCAACAATCATGTCCCTCGATGCCCCAGCAATAAACCGGAAGAGTGACGATGCCATCTGATTGACCCCAAACAGAAGCAGATACTGCTTGACGAACCTGGGGGAAACTATTAATGTTAGAACATTCGTAGCACATAACTAGAGTAATAAACATTTTAACAATTGGATAATCTCTCACCTGCCTACATTTGGGTCGAACCCAATGACATAGTATGTCAAGAAAACATAACCTGCAACCTCGATACATGTGATGGGTATCTTGAGGATCCATGAGGGTATAGTGTACGACCATGCCGGAAAGAAAAGGAGATTCCTCTGTTTAAAGAATACAGGCAGCTTGAAGACAGTTAATGCCAGCTCAGAGAAGCCATTGAACATGATCATAAGCACACCAAAGAAGGCTGCACCCAGGTAGATACCGCCGTCAGTCACGGTGTCATGCTTCATCTTCGTACGGAAGAATACACTCAATGCAATGATTGACAGAAGCATCAGCTGTAATTCCATAGCACCAGAGAGTTAGTCATGTTTTTGTTATTTTTTTTCCTTACGTGGCAATCGATCATACTGTTTGGACTTGTGAGTTACCTGGAAGGTTCTGAAGATGTAGACAAAAGAGTTCCTCTTCATGAGAAGGATCTCCCGGTCTATGTTTGCTTTGAGCAGCTCCTTGCCACTCACGCCGTACCTCGTGGTGGTTAGTGCAGCTGGGTGGCTTTTGCTCTTGTCGAACGGAACAGAAAGCTCATTTGTTATAGCTCTCCCCGTGTGGAATGACTTAAATGCAGTCGCAAATTTCTTCACAGGCACAAACCTATAGGGCTCATCAGGCCGCGCCCAGTACTGTTTCTGATCTTTTTTTCGAAGTCACCTGCCCAGCATTTCAAAGAGATAAGATAACAGGAACTTTATGCACTTATGTATAATGAAATACAGAGGCACAGTACATACTTCTTGTAGGAAATCAGCGACACCCTTCCTCTCAGGGCATCTGAAACCTAATGACTCAAAAAACTCAAGCACTTCTTCTCGAGGGCCCTGGTAGACAACCTGACCATCTGAGAGGAGTATGATGTCATCAAACAAGTTATAAGTCTCAGGTGCCGGCTGCAGTAGGGAGATAACAGCTGTGCCACCGAGAATGTGAATGGACTGCCTGAGTGAATTCACAATTTGGAATGTAGTGGAGCTGTCAAGCCCAGTTGAGATCTCGTCCATGAAAAGCGCCCTGGCTGGCCCAACCAGCATCTCACCTGCAGGAAACATCCAAATTTATAATTGAGAAAGAACTTCAGTAAAGGCAATGTTGTTGGCCTAATATGGTTATGAAAGACAGTTTTACCAGTTGTAACACGCTTCTTTTGTCCACCAGATATGCCCCTGATCATCTCATCCCCTACCATTGTGTCTGCGCATATGTCTAGTCCCAATATCTGCAGCGAGTGGAGTGTACACAGTTAAGACATATTTGAGTTTGTCAGTCTAAAAATTGCTAGATATAAGGCTAAATTTGCAATGTATACCTTCAGAATATAGTCAGTGACCACATTAGCATCTTGCCCATCCATTGAAGACGCCTAATTAAATTAAGCAGGAAAACCATACTCAGTTTTGATCATGATTGGCCCATTATTCATGGAACCATAATCTATGATCAAACAAAAAAGATCTACTGGATTGAGTCAGGATAGCATGCCTTCATGAATGCATCAATATCAGCATCAGGCTTGATATTGGCTGCCTTCTCTCGCCTCGACAGCTCAGTCAGCATATCTAACAACATTAGGGAAAGAAGCGAGGCCCAATAAGCAAATCAATGAATAGTGCAAATCCTACATGGTAGGCAAGAAGAACAAATGCATATGCATGTATCACATGACTAATTGCTCGGAACTGTACCAAAACGGGAGCCGACGCCCTGGCAGCGTGCAGAGAATGCAAGTGTCTCCCTCACAGTCATCTCTCCTATGTGGAGGTCATGCTGGCTGATGTATGCGGCCGTCCTCTCTGGAACAAACTCTGTCATCTCGTGACCATTATAGGTCACTTTGCCTGAAAACTGCACCGTGTTTCACCATAACATTAGGCATTGTACATTTCATTAGAGTAGTTCGTACAAAGCATGTAGCAGTTTCCTATGAAAGATGCCTTGTTTCTTGAATCCCAGTTTTGTGCAGAAGTTCACAACAAACTAAAATAGATGTTGACGGAATGCGATGAACAAGATAATGAAGGCTGACTTTTGGGAGGCGTAACTATTGCAAAGAAGTATAAGGATGCATTTTGTACTACCTTGAGGTCATTGTCAAGCCTTCCAGCCAAGGCGAGCAACAGAGTGGTCTTGCCTGATCCAGGTGGACCTAACAGAAGTGTCATCCTGCATAAACGTAAAGAAACGTGAGGTTGACTGATGGAAGAAGCGAAGAAGTGGAAGACTTGTAATCCCAGACTACTAACTGTCTTTTTTTTTTTTTTCTGGTGAGTAGACAATTACTAATCCAATCACCAACACAAAAAGTGAAACCAAAGGGAATATAGAATTATTATTACTCTAGTTGTCAAAAAAAAAAAAAACTCATCGATTCTGTAGAAACTAGATGATCAACTACCAGCGAGGATTGTTATTAGTACTGAACGTAGGGCAATTACAAAATAAATTATAGATTCTCTCTGTAAACGACGAGATAAATTTATTAAGCCTAATTAATCTATCATTTGTCATTAGATTATGTGCTACTGTAAAAGTTTAGTGTCTATCACAGCCTAATTAGGCTTATTAGATTTGTCTCGCGATTTACAAGCTAACAGTGTATTTAGTTTTTTTTTATTTCGCCTAGATTTAGTATATGTGTATGTGCCGCAACATTCGATGTGATAGTTTTTGGAAGTTTGCATTTTACAATACATAATTATTATTACTCACCAATTCTGTAAATGGAATAATATTATGACTTCTTGAGTACAAGAAAAAAAAAAGAACAAAAAAAAGAGCAATTGTTTTACTCAACTACCTGCGAGGCTTGATGATTCCGCTGACATCGTGGAGGATGGGCATGATCCGCTTCCTACTGGGCAGTATGTGCAGCGCGTTGGCCGCTTCCTGCGTCATTCGAAAAGGCGCACCGACCAAAGTTCAAAATCGATCGTCTTTCGCTATCCGATAGGCAGGAAGTAACGGGTGCGATGGCTGGCTTACATACCTCGACCGTGTTGATGACGGAGTTGAGGACGGTGGGGAGGCCGCTGCTGCCGACGCGCACCTTGGCCTCCGCCTCAAGGTTCTGAAACCGCACCTCGATCGTGGGCATCTCGATCCCGACCCTGCACCAATCAAACACGCGAGCGCGCACTGAAATCGTCAGACACCCGGCGAGCGATACGAATTGCCGAATTGGTGGGCAACCGCGCGCGCGCAACTCGTCGCGGAGCGGGCGAGGGCGAGGCCCGAGGGGGTACCTGTCGACGCGGTCCCTGAGCTTGAGCAGGAAGCGCTCGTTGTCCTCGTCGGCGACGCGGACGAGGCGCTCCAGCAGCGCCCGCCTGTCGTTCGGGGCGAGGCTGAGCACGTCGACGTCCACGAGACCCTTGCCGCCGCCGGCCTCGTCGCCGAGCGGGACCAAGGCGCGGCGGACGCGGTCGTAGGTGGGCAGCTTCTCCAGCGCGGCCCAGCGTAGCGCCTCCTCGTCGTCCTCCTCCCTAGACGAGCGCGAGAACACGTCGTCGCCGCGCCGCCATATGGAGCTGCTGTTCCCCCGTCGCATACTCGCCACCTTCTGAATTTCCGCCGTCACGTCCATCTCGTTAACCAATCCGCACCCCGCACCACAACGACGAGCTGCTACCGCGCGCCAACTGGCAACTCCAATGTGATTCCGGTGTGCTTTTGGGGGGAAGGGGGTGCGTGCGTGCGTGCGCGCGCTTCCCCCGCTACAATGGGAGAGCGCTGACGCGGAGGGCGGGGGGCTTTGTAGGGGTGACGCGCTGGGACGGGACGGGAACTGGGGGGAGGTTGCCTCGCCGCCCTCCTCGCGGTCGCCGTGGCTTTGCTTGCTCCTCGAGTCGCTGAATTGCCGGACCGATCTGGGCCGCTTCTAGAAGATCCCATGTTTTCGGGTGCGAATGAGGGAGGAATCCTTTTGATTAAGGAATTTTGAAATTTAATTTAGCCCTGTCTGTTAGTTGGACTAGGCAGTGAGACTAAATTTTAGTTCTATTTAGTTTCTAAATTAACGAGGACTACTGATCTAAATTTTAGTCTCGTTTAGTTATAGTCTGAAAGAGAGACTCATTGTCGACTCACTGTCCCCGATGTTCTTTATCCTCATAATGGAGGTCTTCGCAAGACTGCTCGCAGCAGCATGGGACAGTAGGCTTCTCCAGCCGATGGGAACGTCGGCAATTAGGCATCACTGCAGCCTCTATGCGGATGAATCGGATGATGTCATCATCTTCTTGGATCCAAACCCGACCAACGCAAGGGTGGTCACGGAGGTACTGATGATCTTCGCGTAGACATCCGATCTCGCCACCAACCTTGGCAAGTGCTCCATCAGGTCCATTTTCACGCTGAACGACAACCTGCAAGAGCTTAGGGAGATCATTGGGTGCTAGATGTCTGACTTCCCAATCTCATATCTCGGCTTACCATTGACAATGAAGATGATCCCCGAAGCTAGTATCCAATCTGTTATGGACGCAGTTTCCAGGTGGTTGCCGGCGTGCCATGGACCGCTCATGGCGAGGAGCGGAAGACTCATCTGGATAAAATCCTTCCTATTGGCAATTCCCATCTACACTATGCTGGCAAACGGCCTCCTTCCTTGGGCAATGGATGAGATCGACAACATCTGCCGGCGATTCCTATGGACTGGCAAGGAGGGCTCTATTTGAGGCAAGTGCATGGTTGCATGGACTATGGTATACCGACCCACCGATCTCGGGGGCATGGGCGTCCCGGACCTACGACTCACCTCCATCGCCTTGCAAACCCGTTGGTTGTGGTTAAAGCAATCGACGAGAACCGGGCATGGGTAGACCTACCGCTCAAGATCACCATGGAGGTTCAGGACTTCTTCGATATGTCCACCTTCACGGAGATAGGGAACAGCCGGTAGACCATGTTCTAGACAAGGCGTTGCATTCGGGGACGTGTGGTTTAGGACATAGATTCGTCGGTATTGGACTTTGTCGGCCGCAGATGCATTGCCACCAAGTCTGTCGCCGAAGGACTCCTCGGAGGAACTTGGGCTCGACAAATTTCTAGCGGGATCATCGTACTAGTCATCTGCAAATACCTAAGGCTCTGGGACCTCATCGACCAAGCGGTAAATACTCCTCCGAGTCAGCGTACAAAGCCCTACATATGACCTCCCACCCAATCTTGAGATGCAAGAGGATCTGGAAGACTTGGGCGCTGCTCCGAGTGAAGATCTTCCTTTGGTGGAAGGCGACATTCGACAGCGGACAGGAGAAGACGTCATGGGCTCCAGGCAAACGACAAACTGCTTCCTTTGTGATCAAGAGCCTAAGATCATCGACCACTTCATTGTTTCTTCCTCGTTCTCTAGGCAAGTATGGTGGACAATTCTCAGGGTCCTTGGTGTTGATTTCTCATAGGTGGGGGATGTCACGTTGCTCAATTGATGGGATCATCGGCGGCAAAGATGGCATGAGGATAAAAGGAAAGGGGAAGACACCTTATTCGCTACCGGGTGGCTTGGCGATATGGAAGGAAAGGAACACAAGTGTTTCTACAATAACGCCACCACTACCCGGCTGCTCCTTTCCATCATCAAGCACATCACCGATCTTTGGATCGAAGCCGGAGCGTGCAAGCTTAATTGTCTCATTCGTGAATAATCGGCTTACAGTCTCAAAGGATAGGGAGGCCAAGCTTATTGTAAATCTACTCCTCCCGAACACGCTTCTTTGCGTGATGTACAAAACATTCTGCTCAAATATAATAATGCACAAATCTTTTGCGTATTTGAGAAAAAAGCTTCTTGGGAGGTGTGAATTGGAACTAGTTGCCTAAATTTTAGTCCTATTTAGGGCATGTTTGGATCAAGGGACTAGGGACTAGAGACTATATAGGGAGTAAAGTCATGTTTGGTTATTACGGACTAGAGACTAAATTTTAGTCCCATTTACCCCCTAAATTACCAAACAAGAGGACTAATGGACTAATTTTTAATCTCGTTCAGTCCCTAGCCATTAGTCTCTCTTAAAGTGTTAATTGGGACCACTAATCCAAATTTTCAGCCATTGTCCCAATATAGTCTTTATGTAGCAAATTAGTCCCTTAAACGAAACAATTTTAGAGACTAATATTTAATTAGTATCTATTTAGTCTCCAGTCTCTAGTTCTTTGGTTCAAGGAACTAATTTGCAACAGGAGAGGCTATGGACTAGCTTAAAAGCTTGAAATTTGAGCCACCAGTCCCAATTAGCCCCTCCCAAGAGGCTAATGGACTAACGACTAATTGAGACTAAAATTTATACCATTAATCCTCTTGTTTGGTTTAGGGACTGAAATTTAGTCTTTAGTCCCTAGTTCATAGTAGGCCGTCTATCCAGGTGTGGCATCACGGCATTCCACATAGGACCAATGATTCAGATAGTAGGAAAAGAAAGGTTTAAAAATGTCTATGGAAGTTTGTGGGTAACATTGAGTCCAAAACACAAAGCTTAATGTCTAAAATGGTCACTTTTATAGTTCTTGATAATATTGAGCCCAAAATAAATGAAAAAAGTTAGTATAAAATAATCGTTTGAAAAGTTAGGGACGAATTTGAGACTTACGTGGTTGAGAGATCAAAATAAGTAAATAATTGTTCCTCCGGGCCTAGGTCATTTTAGACTTGTGCAGAATATGGAATGTGTGTTCGTTTACTATATGTATATTAGCCGAGAAAATGATTTATTCATTTGTCAGAGTAATAACCTGGACAAGAAATTTGAAGGAAAAATGTGAAAGATGCATAGAAATAGAAACAAACCTATATCTGAAACAATAACTTACATTTGGTGGTCTAGAATCGTAACCTCCTGATAGTGAATAAAGATATTGGTTAGGGACAAGTTAATTATTTTTTACTTTGATCAAATTTAAGAAGAAAAAAGGTATAACGAAAGTGTTGGTTTTAATTTATGGAAAACAATATCAGTTTTATTAACCAAAGTGTTAATTTGGGTTTCATTAGAGTTCATCATCCCCTGGGCCATGGTTCAACGTTTAAGCGTTGTTTTAATTTGATGGCTACAAAAACTAGCAACTTTTTTTGCACACGACTATATATAAGCATATAATATTGGCAGCGAGATTTCCTGTGAATCTCCATTTCAGCTGGCGAACAACTGGTCAATTCTCCGGTTGGGGCGATAATAAAAAAGGCACTCAAATCACAATCCCAATCACAATAAAAAATTGCAGCCCAATCATCCCCACACTGATTGTCTGAGGGTCCTTGTTGTTTCCAAACGACGAATGAGGGTGACCTTTGGGCCCTGCCCTTCCAGTTCCATGAGAGACTCGGAAGAATGGGGAGAGATTTACCGGTGAATGGGCAATTTGTGCCAGCGCAATTTGTGCTTTCCTCACCTCGCGGCGCGCGAGGGCGCCCCCGGTCCGTTAAATAAACCCCCATAGCATAGCAGCCACCAGCATGATTCGCTTGCATTGCATGCGGCGGGCGATGTGAAGGAAATCCCGGTGGCTATGCAATCATCGATCAGTCGGTAAGCGAATCCGCAGAGCAGGTGCTGGTGCTTCAGCCTTCAGGCATGCCGTCCGCATAGCACGCACACGGCACGGGCAGTAACTGCGGCGGCGGAAACCGGACGGGTCAAGGCCGGTAGACCGCGGCCACCTGGGGCTTCTAGAGAGGAGCTCGGTTGTGTTGACTCCCTCGAGACGAGTCACATGCAAAACGCTACGCCTGCGCTTTTTTTTTACTGTATAGTATAGTACTAGTATTCCTAGAAGGAGGGGCCGGTCCGGTTGACGCTCCTCTTCGACTCATTCGTGGTGCTACGATTCATTCGCCTCCACATCGACTCTGTTTTTGATTCCTGCTATGCTGGAGTTGCAGTTGACCATAGAATAACAGTATATGACCTGGCTCTGATGGCCCTGTATAAACATTTATCTCTGCTAATTATAAACATTTATCTCTGCTAATTATACTTCCTCCGTTCTAAGTTATAATTCTCTTTTGATTTCTTTTTTTTTTGTTCATCCATTTTGTTATGTATAAAATTTGTTGTGCTTTAGTTAACAAATATTTCATCTGTTCTAAATTGATATGTCCATGATAAATTGTCTAGAGAGGCGACTCGGGGTGATCGACCCGCGCCCAACCGCCCCTCCCGCCCGCTCCGGCCGCCGCCGCGCCTCCCTTCCGCGCCGGCGGCGGCCACCCTCCTCCCTTCCCCGCCTACTCCATCCCTGCCCCCTTTCCTCCACCTCCCAAGCCCACCTTCCTCTCTTAAATCGGCGGCGCCGGGCGCCGGAGCCGCCGCCATCCCTCGCCGGATCCGGCCGTCCCTCGCCGGATCCACCCCCCGTGGGCGGATTCGGGGGCCCGTGTGGGGCGGCAAAAGAAGGCCGGCTAGGGTTTCGCAGCGCCGCGGCTGTGCCGGCCAGGCGAAGCTCACGGCGCGCGCCGGAGCGCGCCGCACGCGGCTCCTCGGCGTCGCCATGCCGCACCTCGGCGGCTGCGGGCGGCAACCTCCTCCCTGCGTCTTCCAGCACACCGTGGCGGTGCTCTTTCTGCTGTGTGCGAGCGGGAGGTGAGGATATGTGTGCTTGTCTTCTTCTTGGCCCAGATCCGGCGCCTGGTTGCCGGGTCCTGGTTGCTCCGGTGGTCTACGGGGGTTCCCGGTGAGAGAACTCCCGCGGTCGAGCTGCCGGTGGGAAGCCGGGGCGCCCGGGAGGTTCGAGGCGTCTGTGGGGCTCCCGGTGAGAGCGACGCCGCCGGTTCGTGCTCCCGTGGTAGAGCCGCCTGCGGAGGCCGCGGCCGTAATCAAGATGAAGACGATGACGAAGATGGCGCTGATGTGAGGCCGGTGGACGACAAAAACAAGGGGGGTGATTGCTGGTTTTTCGGCATGTCGTCTTGGCAGTGGGGGTGGCGACGCAGCTTTGCGGCTGAGGTGCATAGCCGGCGCGTTGATGCCCTTCTAGCGAGGGGTCAGCAGGACGACCAGCAGCGACGACGGTGGCGACGTCTTGGAACCTGCCCGATGTCCGACCGGGGTATTTTGGGCTTAAAGCTCGGCGACGGCGGCGCTGGGGCGTCGTTTTCCCTGATGGGGGCGTCGCGCCCCAAGTTTCTCCGCGGGTGAAAACCCGGTCCGTTTGGACGAGCGGCGGCGGCGTTCCATATGCCGTACCCTTGTTGAAGGCGTTGCTGTGGAATTAGACTAGGCTAGGGTCTCCAGACTTATCTTCTTGGGGTTGTCGTTTCTCTCTGTTGTTTGGTGTGTTTCTTTTACCCCTGTAGCGGTCTGCTGCAGGCGGACGTGCACCTCGCGCGTGTTGTTGTAAACTCTATCTCTCTTATTATAACCAAAGCTGGGAAACCGGATCTTTCAAAAAAAAACATGATAAATTGTCTAACGGGTAAAATTCTATATCTATATATGTTAGCCATCCCTTCTACCAACACTGTCATTAGGTATGATTAATCAATTTATTTTCGCTTGTTATCAACTTCTTGCAAAAGAAAAATGACAAACAATATATGTTGATCTATTGTGTGAGCTGCTCACTCATGCGTAGGAGAATCAATGGACAATACAAAAATGTATGAAAAGACAACATGGTTTCGTGATTTGGTCACAATATTGGTCGGATGAACATTTTTCTCACATAGGTCAGTATCATGAAACCTGCGAGACTTAAGCCACAATTGTTGTCATTTTTATTTGGTTGTTCCCACTTTATCTAGGTCAATATGGTGCTTGCAAAAATTGAACCATGTAGATTTTATCGTTTTTCATTAATCTCATCTCATAATTGTCTTGTATTATATATTGACCTTTTGGTTTAATCTAAACCATTGTACGATAATAAAATCAAGCACCCAAGGAAACGCCTCGCCGCGACGGGGCTCGCAGCCCGCCTCCGACGGGGCGACTCACGCCCCGTGGGGTGGCGGCGCATGACTAGCCCGCCTCTCGGGCGGTCTTGAGCGGGCGTGACCACCCGGGCACCTACAAGGAGCTCACGCCGGCCCCCGGGCGGCGGCGGCGGTCATCGGATCCGGAGTCATCCTTGACGGATCTGGCGGTCTTGCGCGGGCGTGACCACCCGGGCACCTACAAGGAGCTGGTGGCAACGGCGGCGCCGGTCAGCGCCGTCGGGGCGGCAGACGAAGCGCGTGAGTCGGGCGTCGGCGGCAACCGATCCGTGTAGGAGAGGCGGATGACGGATTCGTGGCGCGGATTGGTGGCTGCCGGGGTGCCGCTAGATTTGTTTGATTCATTCCCAATGGTGAGTGGGGGGGCGGCGGTTGGAGCTGGGCGATTGGTGTGCGGCAAGGTGGTTGGTGCTTCCCTTCGGCGAGATACGGTCCGGCGCCGCTGGTGGAGGGGCTAGGGGCTGGTGTGCCATGCATGGTGGGGCCTCGGGCTATGTTGGGCTTCTTCCCGGTAGAGATGATGAGGAGGCGATGGGGCGCGGGCTTCTACCATGGCCGCGAGCGTGCAACAGGCATGGTGCTGTACCGGGCGTAAGCATCTCTACTAACGTCGGTGGCAATGGTGGCGGCACCCTTTGGCCGCCGTTTTCCCCGCTGAGGGCATCACCGAGGGCTACCATGTCATTGCAAAACGAGGATCTCGGGGTGAAAATCTAGTCCTATATGGATGTGCGACGACGGCCCATTGGTGCCATGCCCTCCTTGGAGGCGCCGCATTTGGACACCCATCTTGGCTTGTGGCAGTTGTGGTGGTTGGCTGGTGGTGTTGCTTGTGCGTTGCGGCTGTGGTGGTGCACATGGTCCGTGTTGGTAGGGAGGTGCAGAGGTCCCATGGATGCAAGAGGTCTTTAGTTGATGTGCACGGTGAAGTGGTGATCTCGGTGACGGCTTGGCGGAAGTGATGCCCTCAAAGCGGTTTCAAATATCTGAGTCCTTGGAAGTGGAGTGCGAGGCAGTGGACGTGGCGCGTCCCCCACATAGAGTAGCCGGGATCAGTGGTTTCAATGGTGCCGCGACAGGAATTTTGCTGTAGCAATGCTGGAGCAGGGGGATCGATGATCGTGGGTGTGTGGCTTGAGAGGGGTAGTCCCGTGGTGGAGTTTCTCTCCCAGGTAGTGGTGGTGTAGCGTTGTGTTGGGTGCTTTTGTTTTTTCTTGGTGGCTGCTGCGTAGGTTCGTGCCGACGTCCCAATCCGACAGAGCGGCGTTTGATGGAGGCTTGTGTTGATGACACAATCCAACCGAGCGGTGTTTTATGTTTATCTTTCGTCCACCCGCTTTGTTAGTTGAGTTGTCTAAGTGGAAGCTAGTTGTGGTGTGAGTTGTTGTATTAAGTGGTTTGTTGAGTGAGACACTCTTCTAAGTTGTATGGTTTTTGAGCCCAATTTTCCATATAAAAAACTGGGCGGACATTTACCTTTTTTTTTTCCTTTTCTTCGTCTAATAAAAATCACCGTAAAAGTTTTACCGTCCTTTTAAAAAATAATAAAATCAAGCGGTGTAGATTTTTTTTTTCTTGAAAAAATTTAGAATGTGTAGACTCAACACTAGCTTGTTTAATTGGCCAAATACTTAATATATAATAAATGGATATTTGTGCCATGCATGGACAGATTTTCTGCCTAGTTGTGACCACATTCACCAGGTTGTGACTGCGTGTGTCTCGATCGTGCGTGGCTCGTCGGGCATCCCTCTATGATGACTATTCTATGATAGCATTATTATCCCTCCTGATTCTCTCTCCTTCTGTGTTAGTTGTAATCGTAATCTTGTGATATGGGTTGTACGTAGTTGATATAAACAGATACGGAGTATGTATTATAAACAGATACTCCTTGGCTGGCATAATTAAGTTTAAAAAAAAAAAACTATACGATCAGGATCAGATAACAACGTTACTATCGAGATCGACTCGAGGACGAATATCTTCCATTATCTTCTGTCCTAACCTGCTAACAAATTAAACCCCGAAGGACGAAGCTTCTTGGTTCAGTGGTCAAACAATGTTTTTTTTTGAACGAGTCGGCAGGGAAGCCCCCTACCTGTTCTTTTTTTCACTTTATTAATATATGTATGTACACCCAAAGAAAAAAATAGAAATGTACATTAGGTCCTATTCTCGCGCCAGATTTTGAGAGGTTCGGCTATTTTCCTCTTAGCTTTCAGGCAAACCAAGTCAAGATCGTTGAGTAAAACAGTGTTCCAAGCACTGATTGAAGCCAACTTATTATCAAAAATGATCCCATTTCTAATTTTCCATATAGCCCAACATGCTGTTATAAAGATTTCTCTGAAGATATGGGAGCCAAAGGCAGTCCTTGCATGTAGCACTCTTTCAAAGGGTGGAAGAGACAGATCCCAGAAAATATTGATGGGATTCCAGCAAGCAGTGCTACAAGGATATTCAAAAAATAAATGCAGCACAGTCCCAGTTTGACAGAGCACGCATGAGTAGCTGGGTAGGAACATATTTTTTTTTTTTTTTTTAGCAAATTCCGAGTGCTTAGTCTGACCAAAAGCCAAGCAAAAAATTGTGCTTACCCAAGTTACCTGATTTCCAAATCCATCCGAAGATTGGTGAAGATTGTTGTACACCTTGTAAATGTTTGTATGCCTTTTTAGGGATAAACTTGGGGCCCACTCATAGCTCCAGGAGTCAGTTAAGATGATCCTCTCCTAAGTTAAAGAGAAGCGATTGCTCTAACTCCTGTAACTGAGAAGAGGCTTGGCTTGTCAGGGGAGAAAAAAAGCTTCTGTTTACCACTCATAGCTCCAGTGGTCAAACAATGTTGAAAGGTCTGCAACACGTGTGCTGTCACCATCAGTGACGGCGGCACCAATAATTCGTAGTAGACAGTTAGAGTATTTGCATGATGCAGACGTGCAGAAGATCGAGACAGAAGACCCAAGTATATATATTATTGTGTATAGTACAACTACTAGTAAAGAAAAATGGAGTGTAACGCTTGTCATTGTCTTCTCGAAGATGTGGATGCTAGACTTGCAGTTGCAGGCCACCAAGTTTTTTAGCTAGAGACGGAGTTGAAGGAAGAAAATTTATGCACCGGAGGACGTACGGACTGCAAGCGTTGAGGTTTAAAGTTAAACACGGACTAAGCTCGTATGTATACTGTAAATTTTTTTTTTTTTTTGAGGAAAGTATACTGTAAATTTTAATTTTATCAACGTAGCGAGAGAGAAGACGAGACTAAAGACGTGCATACGTGGACTTAAAGACGAGACTATAGGACTGACTGGTCTATTACCGGATAGAGGTAAGAAAGTGCTTGGGTCTTGTTGACCTTGACGGGTTAGGGCGGCCGTACTACCATCCATACATTGCAACATATGGCACCGGCAGGCAGGGCCTCCCTTTTGTTACCATCTGCCCGGATGGGAAAGAGGTATGTTTTTGTACTCCTACTTGTACAGATGGAATGGATAGAGCTGCAGGCACCGCAACCTATCTTGATCGCGACAGGACACTACTACTTGTATGGTTAACAATGACAATTTTCTCGGTTCCATCGCGGTATCGATGGCTTTTCTAAGGCCGTCTCTAATCGTCAGCTATTGGACTATCAAGATATGACGTGGCAAGAAAAAGTAGGAGAGAGTAGTCACCAGCTACATGCAAATAGCTAGACTATTTCACGTAGCCTGAGAAAATGTTAGCGAATACCCTCTTTAGAAAGAGGGAATCCCATTTAGTGACCTTCCATAATGACATTCCATAGTGGACAACACTCGAGCCAGATCGACTTTATCCTTGTAAGAAGGGAGGATAGGAGTGCTTGCCTAGATTGTAAGGTGATACCTGGGGAGTGTGCGGTCCCTCAACACAAGCTTGTAGTGGCGGACTTTCGTTTTTGGGTGCGTGTCCACCGGGACAAACGTGTCAAGATTGCGAGGACGAAGTGGTGGAAGCTTAGAGGGGAAGCGGCACAATCGTTTAAGGAGAGGATGCTAGGCGAGGGGCCTTGGGAAGAAGGAGAAGATGCAGACAATATGTGACTGAAGATAGCAACATGTGTACGGAAGGTGGCCTCAGAAGTGTTGGGTGTGAGTAGGGGAGGCAAGAAGGAAGCGAAGGACACCTGGTGGTGGAACGACGAGGTACAAAGGGCTATTAAGGAGAAGAAGGAGTGCTTCAAGCGCCTCCATCTCGACAAGAGTGCAGCCAACATCGAGGGCTATAGGATAGCGAAGAGGGCTGCAAAGCGAGCTGTGAGTGTAGCAAAGGGTCAGGCTTTTGATGACATTTACCAACGGCTAGGCACAAAGGAAGGGGAGAAGGGCATTTATAGGATCGCTAGGATACGTGAGAGGAAGACAAGGGACATAAACCAAATCAAATGCATCAAGGATGGGACAGATCGATTGTTCTGCAAGGACGAGGAGATCAAGGACGGATGGCGAGAGTACTTCGATAAGTCGTTCAATGGGGAGAATGATAGTCCTACCTTTGAGTTGGACGACTCATTTGACGATACTTGTAGACGCTTTGTGAGGAGGTTTCAGGAGGCGGAGATCAGGGAGGAAAAGCGATGGGCCCTGATGGCATCCCCATTGAGGTGTGGAGATGTCTGGGAGCGAGAGCGGTAGTATGGTTGACTAAGCTTTTTAACCACATTTTTCGGTCGAACAAGATGCCTGAAGAATCAAGGCGAAATATATTAGTACCAATTGTACTAACTACCGGGGGGATTAAGCTGATGAGCCATACGATGAAGCTTTGGGAGAGGGTTATCGAGCATCGCCTACAAAGGTCGACAAGTGTGACCCAAAACCAATTTGGGTTCATGCCCGGGAGGTCGACCATGGAGGCGATTTTCTTAGTACGACAGTTGATGGAGAAATTTAGGGAGCAGAAGAAGGACTTGCACATGGTCTTTATTAACCTCGAGAAGGCGTATGACAAAGTACCAAGAAACGCCATGTGGTGGGCCTTAGAAAAACACAAAGTCCCAACTAAGTACATTACCCTCATCAAGGATATGTACAAGGATGCGACGACATGTGTTTGAACATGTGATGGCGATACCAGTGACTTTCCAATTAACATAGGACTACATCAAGGGTCAGCACTGAGCCCTTATTTATTTATTATTTGGTGATGCATGAGGTCACAAGGGATATACAGGGTGATATCCCTTGGTGTATGCTCTTTCTCGATGATGTGGTGCTAGTGGACGAGAGTAGAGCAGGGGTAAATAGGAAGTTGGAGCTGTGGAGGCACACGCTAGAGTCGAAAGGGTTCGGGACCGAGTAGGACCAAGACCGAGTATATGATGTGCGACTTTAGCCCGACTAGGCACGAGGATGGGGACGTCACCCCGGATGGACAAGTGGTGGCCAAGAAGGATACTTTTCGGTATTTAGGATCTATACTACGTAAGGATGGCGATATTGATGAAGATGTTAGACATAGAATCGCAGCAGGTTGACTAAAGTGGTGTCAAGCTTCGGCATCCTATGTGACAAGAGGGTGCCACGAAGCTAAAAGGGAAGTTCTATAGGACAGCGATTCGCGCCGGCGATGCTATATGGTGTTTGAATGTTGGCCTACAAAAGGCGACATGTCCGGCTAAGCGTGACGAGATGCGTATGTTGCGTTGGTTTTGCGGGCATACTAGAAGGGATAGAGTTCGAATGAAGATATTCGGGATAGGGTCGGGGTGGCTCCTATCGAGGAGAAATTGATTCAACATCGGTTAAGATGGTTTGGACATGTTCAACGGAGGCCTCTCGAGGCGCCGGTGCATAGTGGAGTTCTAGATCGGGTAGATAATGTAAAGAGAGGTAGAGGTCGACCCTAGACCGACACTGGGACAAGGCGGTTAAGAGAGACCTTAAGGAGTGGAATATCTCCAAGGATTTAGCTTTGGACAGAGGGAGCACATGGAGGCTAGCTATCAACGTGCCTAAACCATGACTTTGTTTCCTTTTCTATCTACCCTATCTTTATCTTTTTGTCTTGTGCCTTTTTACTTTCTTTTATCTTTGTTTCATATGGGTTTCATCTCTAGCCTACCCCTACTAGCTTGGGACTAAAGGCTATGTTGTTGTTGTTGTTGTAAGAACATGTGAGAAGAGCATGTAAGTCTTTGTTCTCGTCTCTCTCTTCCACATCACCGACTACGTAGCTAGCACTAGCTATTACCATTGCGGACGCCCTAAGTCTACTGCCGCTTAATACATAGCGCCGAAAAAAAATCCTAAAATAAATCTCGAAAAATGCGAGCATAAGCACTAAGTCAAGAAATTAAACCATGATGGGCAGATTCCACCACAATAAACTCAACCAGCTGATCTATCAGTTCGCAACTTAAAACACATATCTAGAACTCTAAACACTTTTAAATAAAAAATCAAGTACAAATTTGTAGATTGTATGGAAAACTATAATGTTATGGACCATGTCAACATACAAGATTATTTGATAATTTTAAATCTCAAATTTTAAAATCCATAAACTTTCAACAATATTTTTGGACCTTAAACAATTTAAATAAAAACTTTTCAATTACAAAGTTATAGATCGCGTCAAGGGATACACTTTTGATATAAGGTTTGTCTTCATCCAAATTTATTGAAAAATAAATTATTTTTCGACAAATATATCTTAGGATGTCCACCTCTGTTAATAGCAATTTTCAAGGACAGACATCTTACGACGTCTGCATTTGAAGATCGATTTACATAGACGGACATCCTAAGATGACCACCTATTGAAGATTTACGCAGGGTGGTCGTCTTAGTACGTCCACCTTTGTAAATGATTTTCAAATGCGGGTATTTTCCTACTCCATTATTTTCTGGCAAAATCTTTTTATATGAGGTTTCTGGGCAGGGGGGGCAACAGGGGATGTTCTCAGGAACTCGGCTCGAAGCTTCATATCTGGACGAGCTCGTTGGTACCCGGTACCCCCATGGCATAGACGCACTGATGATGGAAGTCTTGGCTTGTAGAAAAGGTATGATACTCAAGAGATATCGGCGTGGATAGACTGCAGCTCAAAACCGATTGTCAGGTACTTCTTTGTGGTCAAGGAAAACATACAAGAGACACTATCTGGCAGCGATTTTCAAAGAGATTCAGGAGAATAGTTTGATTTTTTCTGATTTTATTTTGATGCATGTCAATCGATCATGTAATCGAGTAGTTAGCGTAGCAAGTCACGGAAGATATCAGGTTTGGGGAGTGGCAGTTAGCCCTAACTTATATTAATCTTCTGTTGGCTGAATGAATGAAGCCCTCAACCGGGAAAAAAAAAAAGAAGACAAGAACGAACTCACGTTGAAGCTTCCAGGACAACCACGTGCCTGATTTAGGGCCCGTTCGGTTCGGCCTGGAACGGTCCGGAACGGCCTCGATTCCGAGCGGATTCAAGCGGCCCGTTTCCAAATCTGGTCCGGCCTGGAATTGAATGGCTGTTCGTTTCCACCGGCCCGGATTGGAAACAGGCCCGGTTCGACCTCCTTCCCGGCCTTCCTGGCCAAGAACCAATCCTCACCTCGGACGGTCAGGCTTCATTCCTCGCATCCGTGCGGGCGACTGGCTGGCGAGTGGCGACGGGAGAAGAAGCCGCAGCTGGCGGCGCGAGGAGAATGCGGCGGCCCGGCGGCACATCGACGGCGACGGCGACCGTGACGGCAACCGCGACCTCCTCCCATCTGCCGCCTTCTAAAAATGGTACCATCCAACCTCCTCTCTACTAGGGTTCTTGGGATCGGGATTGGGTAGTCGGCGCCGGCGGCCGGGGTTTCACGTCGACCGCTGAAGTTGCAGTTCTTCTAGACGTCGCTGTAGAATTTATTCGAGATGATGACGTGATGCCACAGGGAGTCGAAGATCCCCACCAGATCTCTGTCCCCGTCCATGTACGCGTGATGTACTTTTGTTTTCAGGCATTCTTGTTCTCCTCCAGAATGCACAGGTGTAGTTAGGTACGTAGTGTCCTAACAAGAAGAGGCCTCTAACAAGAAGCAGGCTTGTTTCAGCTTCAGGTGATTAGTAGAGGAACGTAGTGTGCTACCTACATCAAGTAGAAAGGCAAGTGTAAACACACGCAAGTATATCATGTCTAGCAGCAAATAGACGTGTGTGATTAGTAGCGGAACAAGCTGAATGCGCTTCTTAGGTCCTGTTATCCATATTGTGATTACTTCTTGATCTGTCCTTATTCAATGATGCATGATTTTGACTTGACTTGTATATTATTGTTTTGGTGATGGTTTTCAAGAACAAGTATGTTAAGCAGTATGCCCTGTTCTTTTGATTTTCATTTGCTAGCACTTGCACTTTTGATATACTTGCATATCCAACAGAATATGCCCTGTTCTTTCCTTCTCACCGTGATATCATTTCAGATCTGCGAGCTAGTCTTCAACATGCTTATTGCTCTTTATTATTGTGATATTTATTCACTAGCATAATTGTTATATAGTCAAAAATGCTTATTTCAGATCTGCGAGCTAGTCTTCAACATGCTTATTGCTCTTTATTGTTGTGATATTTATTCACTAGCATATTCGCACTGGCAATATGGAAGTTCAGTCTTGCTCTAGACATGATTAGTGTGATACTCTGTAGGCTCCAATAATCATTAGAATAATATGAGTCATCATGTGAGCACTAGTTCTGTATAGTGAGCATATTTTTTTTTGTACAAAATGTCAATTTCTTTGTCTCAGGAGTTAGATGATATTCTCTGGATTAGAAGAAAAGATTTGGCAATAGGGACAAAATGTCAAAATTTCAATTTCTTTGTCTCAGGAGTTAGATACAATCCAGTCAATCAGGACCCATAAGTGATACTGGACAGTATACCTTCTTCTGCGGGTACATGACTACTGACTACATACTTGAACCAACCGATTATTGATGCATGCAGCTAGGAGCTAGAGCTTTTTGCTTTATGTTGAGCTGTCGAAACAAATCTTTTCCCAGTAGCAATGCTGACTGCTGTGAACATATGCTCGTTTTTTGAGCTTGCTGTGGCTAGGGCTGTTTCAGTTATTTTCCCAGTACTCAATTATCTTCATATGATTCCTGCTGTTCTTTGTTTTGTTATTAATTCAAAACCAGGAGTGACAATTTGAACTCCACTGACTGCATCTATTGGTTAATCTTCATTTTTTCAAGGATATCAAAGAATGAAACAAGTAGGTAGTTGCTTGTCACTGCACTTCATTTCCCCAATGAGTGCTACATGTATGTTATATTGCATTGCAGTAGTAGATGGAAGAAACAACATGCGAATTATATGATGGTTAACTGGTGATAGTTAGATTATAGTATGTCATATGATATACTCTACATACTATTGCAGTATTGCTAGTCTACTTAATTGCTGAAATAGTAATACTAGTTGCCATGGTTGCTTCTTGATCTGTCCTTATTCAAACTTTTCTTTATTTTGAGACATGAACGGCTCTTCTACAATAGAAGAATTTCATATTCTGATTGGAATTTGTTGCCTGAATAGCTCAAATGACTTGAGCTCATAGTTTGATGTACCCTCCTGGTGCCTGGATAGCTAGCTGGTTATGTCGACTGAAAGTAGCACCAAGAGCTAGCACATCTGACAAATTCATTTTACTATGTCAGCTATTCACAGTTACAGATTTTATTTATTTTACCATGTTCTTCTCTTGTTACTTGTAATCCATCCCAAACCAAATGTTTGTATTGATTCAAAGGGGTTTTGCATTATTTTCTTGTGATTACAGATGAGGCATTAGCACATGGGAGCATAACTTGGGAATCAGCCTGTTCTCTTTTGTTGAGATGGTTTCAGAAAAACAGCATTCTTCATGTTTTAGTTTCTCTTAGTTTTTGACCTTGTTCTTGCAAAATGGTGAATTTGTCTGGAGGGTATGCAAACTGGTGAATTTGTGAGGGTATGCAAACTTGTGAAAAGAATTGTAATTTAATTTGCTCTGCTGGTGCTTTTGTTCTAGATTTTATCGATCTTAAACTGTCCTTGTAAGGGCTGTGTTCAGGTTGAGAGCTAGCTGGTTGAAATTTTATCGAATTGTATTTTGAGCTTGAGTACAGTGGTGGATTTAGCCTTTTAATTATTTTATCGAATTGTATTTTGAGCTTGAGTACAGTGGTGGATTTAGCCTTTAGTTATTTTAGCCTTTTAATTATTTGATTTGATCTATTTGGTTATAAGCTGCCGTAGCATACATTATACTAGTTTAAGTCAAGTTGCTCACGTTTTGGTTCCTGGCTGAAACGAACAGCTCCACGTCTGATCAGGTTTGGTTCCTAAACTGATCGGATCCATTGCTGACCAGGTTTGAGTGAACCAACTGGATTCACAATCCTTGCCCTGGAAGCATTCCGGCTAGGATTGAAAACCATGCTGCCGAACGAGGCCTTAGTGATATCATATACCAACTGGATAACGGCGACTGTCCATCATTTAGTTATTAGTGATGATAGCTGATAGGAGTACCAACGACTAGATAACTGGCAACCAGCGCCGGCTCTATAATTCCAAGGACCAACGGGCAAGCAAGAAAATATGGGCCCATTAAACAAGTCTTATATTCTTAAATATGTAGTATTCGAGTACAAGATTTTTTTTTACAGTACATATTTAGGCCATGAAACATAACAATATTGAAATTTCTTACCATGAGTAGGACCAGGATGGATTGAAATTTGTAGGGCGTCCTTGGCATGAGGACTGTCAGATGGTGCCCAGGTGCCCTATACAAAATTCATGAATTCAGTACAAATATGAGAAAAACATCAAATTACAAGCCGATGGTGCAGGTGCAGGCTTGCAGCGGTGCAGATTGCTTACCGTGCCAATTGCTGCTTGCCGATAGAGCTTGTTCCTTGCCGTGCTGATCGGCTGATCGCCAGCAGCGTTGCGATCTTGCTGATCGCCGGTAGGCACAAGGCAAGCCAGGAGCGGCGGCGGCAGGAACAAAGTTACGATCGAAACTGAAACGTCGCCTGCGTACAGCGTACATTGACCAAGGAACGTACGACTTGGGCCTTTTGCTTTGTCATTTGTTATGGGCGTTCAAATCAAAATGTCTATTATATCCAAATACAGATTATATGTACTAAGTACTTATATTATCTTGGGCCCCCGGATCCATGGGCCCCGGCCGGCGCCCTGGCTGCACCCCCTAGAGCCGGCCCTGCTGGCAACAATGTAATTGATTGATCGATGACCGGCCCGCTTGCTTAGCATGATTATTACTCTCATTGAATACTGACTGGCATGGATGTGTGGCATGGATTATTATTCTCGTTCAAAACTGACCAAGCATCTATAAAACTGACCAAGCATCTATCCAAGCCTACTAGTTTCATGCCGTGCACGCTCACACTTTGTCCTCATCGATCGGAGGCTGCGAGCTTAGCTATGCTATGCATGCGTCATGGATGTGCCATCCAAACAATAAACAGATTAAAGATATTGCATGCAGAATTATCCATGGAGGAACATCTATTTTTCAGAGTTGGACATGTGTGACATATGACTACAGCATATAGTTGTATATATAAAATAAAATAAAATGGAACCATGTATACCAGCCGCACATGTACATGTCACCTACTCCAACGGAATCTGCTCAAAAAAAAAAAAAAAAAAAAAAAAAAAAAAAAAAAAAACCCTACTCCAACGGAAAAATGCGCGTGGAGCGTTGCTGGGCCAGGCATTCTTCGCAAGCCTGGATGCTCCAGCTCGACAGCGAAGGACGGACGAAGGAACCTGCTCTGTGGCTCTGTGCTCTGCTAGCATTTCAGGTAACAACTCGGGGGCTCTCTGCTCTCCTCCGTCAGCATCAACCGCAACTGCTCTGCTTGTCTCTTCCTTGCAATGCTCAACAGCTGCAGAGGTACTTGCTCAAAATTCTGCTCCCACTGATTCGTCAGCTACAGCTGGTCAGGGCAGCAGGTGGCTAGCTCAACTCTTTAGGCAACTCTTTACAAGGCAAGGTTGCCTTTTTGTTTGCCTACAACTTCTGGTGTTTCTATACGTACGCTTCAAATACAAAATAAACTCTAGTGTAATACCATTTACATGATATCTACTTAGGGCTGTTTGGTTCAGCTAGAGCTAAAGACTAGGGACTAATTTTTGGTCTCATTTAACTCTAAATAACCAAACATAAGGCAAAGGACTAATTTTTTTGCCTATTAGTCCCAATTTCATTAGGTGTTTGGGAGGGCTTGGGACTAATTTTTATACCTAATAAATTCTAGTATAGTCCTCCATCCAAGCATGCTCTTAGTCTAATCGACAGGTGCCAGTAGATGCTATGCTCACGCACGGCATGCTCTTCACCCACTGCCAATAAACGAATGCAAAAAAAATACCAATGGCCTGGGCCTCCTGTCTGTCCTCATCTCTTCTGGAAGTTGAACTTCATGATAGCAAAACTGAACAGGAACGCGAAGAACGCGGCCAGCCCAACGTGCACCACTGCGACAACCCACAGGAAGTCGTGATGGAAGCCGAAGTAATCCGCGATAAACTCCGCCACGGTCTGGTTTGTCACTGAGTCATCGAGCGTATGCGTGAGGTCGCCGAACTGGGAGGCAACCAATCCGTAGAGCGTCCATGCGACTGGGCAGGCCCAGCTGTACCACCTCCACCAGACAGGCAGTTTCTGAAGGGGAAAAAAACGAGCGCATCATGAGTAAATAAGAAATTGGTGAACTCTACGCAATAATAAGGAACGGAAAAGGGAAAAATGCAAAACCGATAAGAGAGTTACTTACGGGTCGGGGGATTAGATATCCTGAGAAGAGGTTCCAGATGTTGTAGAATGCCGATGAGATGATGGCTGCTATGCTTTCGTTTGGAGTCAAGCCGACGGCCATCATCCCATAGAACGTGAAGTAAAGCAGTGTGAAGTACATGAAGAACAGGTACCAGAGGAACTTGGAAACAGTCCACTCAAATCCAATCATCGAATAGACTAACACGCCATATACCAAAAGTCTGGACAGAGATATAAAGAAATTCGATCGCGACCTGCAAAAGAACAAAGCAAAGTCGTTAGGTTCTTGGGCTAAAAGAATTGAGATTTCATCCTTCACGTCCACAAGCTTGGAACCACAATGGTGAAGAGAGTAGCACAAATTACCTGTCCAAATGCATACGGGAAAGCTGAATACATGCCCGCTGCTCGTTCTCGGTAGAAGACTGTTCGCTCTACCACTACCACTGGTTGAACAGTACCAGAGTTCTGCACTCCGAGGTATATAACTGCGGCGTACATGGATCCCATGGCATTAAATAGATCCTGTTGTTTTTTACTGCACCAAAGACACGAGTAAGGCGTTAGAAAATATACTACACGGTTCAGCTATTATTGCCTAATAGATCTGCAAACAGAAGAGCTAGATGATATACGTTTTTCGTCCAAGGTCCCAGAACATGGTTCCAAACATGAGCGCAATGAGGATAGTGAACAGTAACCTCATTGCAGTGTAGGATGGATTCCTCCAATATGACTTTTCTGCTTCCAGAAGCAAGCTAGGCATTGAGAAAAGAACGATCTGGAGTACTGTGTAGGGAAATTGAGATCACTAAAGCCAGGAGGCGGTGTGCTCAGCTCCTCTATGAGTTCCTTGTTCCTTCTGAAATAATGAAAATGAAAATCGGTTAGATTTATCGTTCAAGAAACTATTCTCTGCTTTGGTTCTGCATTGCATGCCAGGAGGCTTACTGGTATAATTCTGATTGCTTGTAGATTTCACTGAAATCAATCCCAAGGATCTCTTCCTGAGAACTAGAGGTCACTTCCAACATCCACGTGGCTGGGTTATATCCATCTTTTATCTTGCTAGTACCTTCAATTCCCTGAGGAAATAATAGGATTTTTCATTTGGTTTAGCAGGCAATCGGGCTTAAAACATGCAGTGACAACCGTTCATTTACTTCTCTTCTCACCTCAAAGTACTCAATCAATTTTGACGAATTCTGGCCCACTGGACCAACATATATCTCTTCTCCACCTTTCTTCATTAAGAAAAGCTGTAATTCAAACATAAACAAACAGTCAATATATGATCTTGTCTAACAATATCACCCACTCTTACACACACACAAGAACAAGAAGAATCAGTCACCTCATCAAACGCCTCAAATATGTCAATGCTTGGCTGGTGAATGGTGCAAACTACAGTCCTGCCAGTATTGACAGTGTTCCTTACAGTCCTCATCACAATTGCAGCTGCACGAGCATCAAGACCGGAGGTTGGCTCATCCATGAAAACGATTGAAGGGTTGGCAACAAGCTCCACTGCAATAGTTAGCCTCTTCCGTTGCTCAGTTGACAGGCCACTCACACCAGGAAGCCCAACAAGTGCACCCCTCAGTGACGTGAGCTCTACAAGATCCATGACCTCCTCAATGAACATCTGTTATCATGAAGTTTAGCAGATAAGATCTACAATCAGTTAAGGAGGGAAAAAAAAATCAAGACCTGATTATTTGCTTGTATTTGTTACTAACCTTTCTTGTTTCTAAGTTGACATCTGAAGGAAGGCGTAGCCATGCAGAAAATAGGAGTGACTCATACACTGTAACATGTGGAGAATGAATATCATTTTGCTCACAGTATCCAGATATGCGAGCAAACGTCTCTTGCTTCTTTGGATATCCTGAGATGGTAATATCTCCCTCGATATAGCCCCCAGTCTTTCTGCCGGCTAAGACATCCATAAGGGTGGTCTTTCCAGCACCACTAACACCCATCAGTGCAGTTAGGACTCCTGGCCTAAAAGAACCACTAACACCCTTCAAAAGAAGCAAACGATCTTCTGTCACTCCTTGCGCTTTCATCGCCTGTATGTAAAAAAATATGATCAGGTAAGAAATCTTGGCTATATCATATATTTTGGTATTTCAGCTTCATGGAGAAGAAAATTACCTCTGGCATGTCTACCGAGTATCTTATGTCACTAAAGGTAAGTGACAATGATGGAAATGGAAGTGCCATTCCCTTCCTGTTCTGACTAGAATCCTCACTGCTACGCACAGAGTTTTGGCCAACGCTGTGGGACAGCTCCAACTCCTGCCTCCTAGATTTCTTTTCCTTATGGCTCTCTATGACTTCACCAGTTAAGTTGGCATGTTTTTCTTTCAATTCCTCTTCAGACATTGATCCGTGGGAATCAGTGAATGCTGTCAGAAAAAGCAGGTGCTACAGTTAAATCTTTTAACTGAAATCACTGAATTTCTAATTTTGGCTGTTATACACATAAAAAATATGTGTCTTATATAAATATACTTACGACTCAAAAACGCAAGAGCTACAGTGTAGAGCAGGTTGAAGAGGAGAGTATATCCAACCAAGGCACCGAGCCCAATCCAATACCACTTAGCTTCAGTAAAGGCGCCGCGATTGCGAAGGACAACAATTCCCACGGTTGTTCCATTTTGAATCTGTACAAAGTAAACACACATTAGTTTTTCTATTTACCATGCTGTTAATTCTTCTGCTGCTCAAGATATGGTGTACTTACTTTGCTCCAACTGTGCCCCAAAAATTCATTTGTTGAAATGGCATTCTGTGCATACGATAGAGGAGAGATCCAGTATCCCCAAATCCACCATTTCTTCACATCAGCTGGAAAAGAGAGATGAATCAAGATAAACATGTAGACGAGAACATCATTCATTATTTTTTTAAAAGAAACAAGACATCGGTCATGTTATCACGGAACGTTGAGTTACTTACGTCTTGCAAGTATAAAGCCACCCAGTGTTTGAAACGCCAACAGTGCTAAGGGGCCAAAGGTATTAGACACAACCATGTCTCTTCCAATTCCAGCAATGAAGCGGAAAAAGAGCAGATGACATCTGATTGAGTACAAGGAGCAGCAGATACTGCTTAAAGAACCTGATGACAAATAATCGCTCAGACTTCGTATAACAAACTCATTTATCACTCAATGTTCAATTTGATTTTTAAGTTTCATGAAAGGAGCATATTTCGTGGATTCCGAGACATACAATGTGTTCTAACGCATCTTACCTGATCACATTGGGATCAAATCCAATGACATAGTATGTGGTGAAAACATAAACCCCGACTTCCAAAAATGTGATAGGGATCTGAAGAATCCATGATGGTATGGTGTAGGCCCATGCAGGGAAGAAGAGAAGATCCCTCTGCTTGAAGAAAACCGGAAGCTTCATGACAGTCATGGCAAGCTCTGCGAAACCATTGAACATGACTGTGTCGAGGGCAAAGAAGAGTGCTCCCATGTAGATGCTTCCATAAGATTCTTCTCGTTTCATATTGGTACGGAAAAATGTGGTCATCACGATAAATGACATAACAGTAAGCTGCAACAATAATGGAAAAGTTCAGATTGATGCCATCTAATCTCTACCTTAATAGTCAGAATAAACATATAAAAAATTGAGCTTACGTTAACAGACTTGAAAATGTACATAAATGCGTTCCTCCTCATGAGTAGAAGCTCCCTATCAATAGTGGCTTTGAGTAACTCCTTCCTGCTGACACCAAACTTTGAAGTAGCTAGAGCAGCAGGGTGGCTCCTGGTCCTATCAAATGGCTCTGAAAGTTCATTTTGTATGGACAGGCCCACGTGGAATGTACTGAATGCATCTGCAAATTTCTTCACAGGCACAAAATGGTATGGCCTGTCCTGCCGATACCAATACTGCCCCTGGTCTTTCCTTGATGTTACCTTTTAAATAAGTGGATCATATCAGTGCAGTTCGTCTTTAAAAATCAAAACCATTACAAGATTTATAGATGATGCGCATACTTCCTGCAAGAAGTCGGCAACACCCTTTCTGGCAGGGCATCTGAAGCCCATGAACTCAAAGAACTCGAGCACATGTTCACGGGGACCCTGGTATACAACATGCCCATCAGATAGGAGTATAATGTCATCGAACAAGTCGTATGTTTCAGGCGCTGGCTGGAGCAAGGAAATGACTGCAGTTCCACCAAGGATGTGGATAGTCTGCCTAAGCGAATTCACAATCTGGTATGTGGTTGAGCTGTCCAGTCCAGTGGATATCTCATCCATGAACAGAGCTCTTGCCGGACCAACAAGCATTTCACCTAAGCAGTGAAGACATAAGGAGGTTAGAACATGTTTTCTAGCGTTTTACAGTAAAATACAACAATTTAGGGGGAAAAGGATGCCCTGGGTTTGTATTTTGATCATTGCTTGTACCTGTTGTGACACGCTTTCGTTGACCACCAGAAATACCCCTCATCATCTCATTTCCTACCACCGTATCAGCACATACCTCCAAACCTAATATCTGCAGGTATATATAGGCAAGCAGCAGCCGTGAGATCTCAATTTCGTGATAACAAAAGTCAGCTTTGTTGTGTTGTGCTAGCAGACTGTACCTTCAGTATGTAATCTGTAACAATACTGGATTCTTGCCCACCTATAGCTGAGGCCTACAGAAGTTTATAGGCAAATAGTGGTTACCAAGTTGCAAATAAACAGGTAGCAGCAGCGGTAGTGCGTATGACAGTTATTTCAAAAAAGAAAATAGTACATATGACAGTCCACCTTAAGTGCTGAAAAGGTTACCTGTTTTATACTTGCATAACCTAGTTTTTATCAACCACAAAATGCTCTTAATAAAATCTGTAACAACCTTACCTTCATATAGACATCAATATCATGATCTGGCTTGATGTTCGCTGCCTTCTCCCTTCTTGCCAACTCAATCAGCATTTCTAGAACAAGTGAAACCACAAAGGTGGTTAGTACTCATCCAAGAGATGGGATAACCCATGCATCCAATGGTCTGAAATAAACGGAAACCACACGCGTACCATATCTACTGCCAACACCTTGGCACCGCGCCGAGAAGGCCAAGGTCTCCCTCACAGTCATCTCCCCCATGTGGAGATCGTGCTGGCTGATGTAGGCCGCTGTCCTCTCCGGGACAAACTCGTTCATCTCGTGCCCATTGTAGGTAACCTTCCCTGAAGCCCTCAGGTCCTTGTCGAGCTTCCCTGCCAGCGCCAGGAGCAAGG
The DNA here is from genome assembly GCA_015847255.1 of Hyparrhenia diplandra. Taxonomy (NCBI): domain Eukaryota; kingdom Viridiplantae; phylum Streptophyta; class Magnoliopsida; order Poales; family Poaceae; genus Hyparrhenia; species Hyparrhenia diplandra. Next base: position 23,414 of record JADLZK010010872.1, on the reverse strand, counting down.
TGGTCTTTCCTGATCCGGGGGGTCCCAGCAGCAGTGTCATCCTCCGGGGCTTGACGACCCCGCTGACGTCATGGAGGACGGTCATCGGCTGCTTCCTGCTGGGCAAGATGTGGAGCGCGTTCCCGATGGACTGGGAGGGAGAGAGAAACACCAAAGGTACCACCATTATTAGTACGGGACGATGCATCCATAGATTAGATGTTGCAGTGAACGATGATCATGCAGTTGCAGTGATCAAGCAAGCAAGGTGAGAGAAGTCAGATCGAGCACGCACGGAAGGTGCTCGAGAAAACGCCGCCGAGGCGCTTTCCGTCGTCGCGGCGACCTCCCGCCATGACGGTTGTTACTCCTCGCTCTATGGATGGAAACACGACGGCCAGGCCAGACAATGAGCGAGCGGAGTAGGCGCCGCCGGCGGCGGCGGCGGTGGCGGTGGCTACGGGTGGTTTGGTGGCGGGTGTGGCGGGAGAGGACGGGTGGAATGAACTGGGCCTGGTTCCGGTCGGAGTGGGTTGTAGCAGAATAATGGGCTTTTGTTGACCTCCACTATCTGGTCTTTAGTTCAAAATATAAATTAAAGAAATTTGAAATTCTCAAAAAGAAAAAACTAGAGAAATTTGAAGGTGCCTTGAGTCGAGAGAAATTTTTTTTAAAAAATGGGAAAAAAACGTTTGGTAAACTTGACTTGATGCAGCTGTTGTGAGAAGCCGAAATGTTTGAATGGCTCAACCCCGTGGTTGGTGGCTTTTAACACTCAACTCAAAGTTGCTACGAGCTTGCATTCATAACACATATATACACACTACTATCTTGTGTGTCGCCTCCATTCCCACGAGGCAAATCGACATAGTACATCCGTTGTCCCGTCGTCGACCAGACTAGGGTCACGGTCTCACCGACCGGCAACCGTACCCAAGGTACCGACCGAGTAAGAACGCGTGCAACTTCCTCCCAGGCCAGAGCAGGAGTGCCTTTCCATCTCCGGCGTCGTCGCTGTCGACCATAAGCCCGGTAGACAGAGAGAAACAGGGGCGCTGTACACGTATGCAGCGCCAGGCTAGCTAGCTGCCCTATGTATACCGTGACACATGCATCGAGCCGCCGTCGTACGTACGTCGTCGACAAAATGTATATAATTAATTAAGGGTAGGTGCATGCAACAACCTGAATATTTTGGTATCTTTGTTCAACACATGTTACATGGGGAAAAAAAATGGTTTGTTTTACAAATGTCAGATTTAAGGTAAATCTTAAATAATAATAACAATTTGTAAATCAACTCAATTTTTGCCTATGTAGCATGTGTTGAACAAATATACCAAAATTTACTAGAGTTCGAATGATCCACATATATTATTCATTGAGATTTTCTGTTTCCATTTGAGTACCTTAAAAATTCATAGAATAAATAAGTTTTTCCATTTTTTTAAATGCAATAATTCAAATATTACTTAACAAATTTTAGTGTGTTCTACGCCATGCATATCATCCTAGGTATATTCACTCTTCGAACCTATAAAATATAAAGATTTTTAAGGTTGTCTAGGTATACCCATTCCTTGCTTCTTAAGTTGGATTTCTAAAAAATTTTAAAAGGTGTCAAAAATTATTGTTTATACACCAAAACCACCCAGAAACCAGCATAAGGTTGAAAAACGAACGGTTTTTAAGAGTTGGAAGTCCAAAGATATCCGGTTTTGGAGTTAGATGTTGAAATGCAGACTACGGCAAGAGTTCAACGTTGTAAATTGCACTTTACCCTATAATTAAGAAGTGTGTGTAGCGGCTGTATTTATTGGTACCGGAATTACCATGGCGGGCAAAGTGTGTGCCCGCCATGGCTTCATTTGGGGTGTGTCATGCAAAAGAATTTGTGTATTAGTGTGTTAATTGCTTAGAAAATTATATAAATGAAATGAAATAATAATCTGATCCAGTGAATGGATCGATGCACGTACCTCGATGGTGTTGGTGACGGAGTTGATGAGCGTGGGAAGTCCTCTGTCGCCGACGTGCACCTGCGCCTGGACGTGGAGGTTCTCGTAGCGGACCTCGATGGTGGGGTAGTCGATGCCGACGCGGTCCATGCGCTCCCTGAGCTTGAGGAGGAATCGCTCGTGGTCGTCGTCGGCGGCGGCGCGGACTAGGCGCTCGATGAGTGCGCGGGACTCGCGGGCGCCCAGCCGCGCCACGTCCACCACCTCCGCCTTCTCGCCGTCGGCCGCCTGCAGCAGGATGCCGCGCCGCACCCGGTCGAACGTGGGGAGCCGCTCCAGCGCCGCCCACCGCAGCGCCTCCTCGTCGTCCTCCTCGTCCTGGAACCGCGGCGACTGCCGCGAGAACACGTCGTCGCCGCGCCGCCACAGCGAGCTGTCACGGGTAAGGCTCGTCACCCGGTGGATCTCCCGGTCCATTGTCGATTCTTGGTGGATCCGGCCAGCGGCGGCCCGCACGCCTTTGCTAGGTGTGGTTAGTAGGCTCGGCTTAATTGCCTAGCTCGATCTCTCGCTCCCTCTGCATGAATTGAGCTTGCCGGACGAGAAGAAGCTGCTATATATACGGAGGAGAAAAAAGTGTATATATGCAACACCGTGGCATGGAAGGCGTTGTGCGAAGTTGGTGAGGACCAGCCAGTACACATCTTAACTTATTCTCAGCCTTGACCTTGACCTTGATATATGCTAGCTTGGATATGCTAGTTTGCTTCGACGACTTGGCATGCATGGCCGGGCTGCTGCTGATGCCTTTGATTACATTTGATCATCTTATTTGTAGGAGCCATAAGTCAGTGAGCTATTCACGCGTGTGTGTATAGTATATACATCTGGCCTGGCCGACGTGACCGTCACGGGACAACGTACCGTTCCTGGCATCACCGGCGAGTTTGCCTTCTCTCTGATCCGGCCATAGTTTTCCCTCGTTCGTAGCTGCTTCCTCTCGCTCTGTTCACTGCAGCGGTAGCGGTTGGTTGTGGGTACCTCTGATGATGCGTGTGTCCGCTTGCGCTTGGGTCACTCATTCATCCCGTACTATATATTGCCTAGCTTAGCTTAGCTCTGCTCCATTGTTCTGACAACAAACCATCCATGTCCAGTTAGGATCCATTCGTTCGTTACTACTACTGATCTGGCGGTGTGTGTGACGTTACATCAGTCGAGCTGCATGTGTCAACATGGCTTGGCTCACAAAAGTCACAACACGCCATCCTTGAAAGGAAAGAAGAGCGTTGACTGCCAGGTGATTGCCGTCGCTCGATTGACAATGATTTTCTTTCATAGATCGAAACAGTAAGTTTCTTTTGTTAATTTCTCATTTTCGCCGTTTTTAGGACATGTTTAGGAGGGAATCCATGACACTGTGACTCTGGCTCTAGCTATTGTAACAACAGCTCTTCTAGTTCATTCACTTTCGCAGTTGTGTTTTGTTGAAGGTTTTGGCGGAGCCGCTGGCCAAACTCATAGACGAAATTTGCTAGCTAAATATTTTTGCATAATGAGGAATGCCCTGGCTCCTAAACGGTTTCAGCTCCTATATTGATAATCGTGTGGAGCCGAGCCACCAGGAGCAGTGCCAAACAAGGTCTTAGTTGTCATTCTCCTCTGTTCCCACTCTTCTCATTTTTTTTTTTTCGAGACCACGCCGTTGCGCGTTTTTCATTAAGTTAGAAGAAAATTGAAAATACAAGAAGCACTCTTCTCATATTTTCATTGTGCCCAATATAGGCCCTATCCCTCACTCCTACTCTTTGTTTTCATTGGTGCCTATTAACATAGACCCAGTCTGAGCCATGCTAGATTGTATCCTCCTCCAACAAGGCGTCAGTTAAGTTTATGGAGCTGCAAAAGTTTGCTGACGAGCTACACCGCTCATGTTGTTTTTTGGTGGACTGAGCCCGAGTCCATGCCGCGACGCATGCGAGAGCGTGTTGCTCGCCTTCAGTACTTTAATTTTAACCTCACAATAGGTACAAACAATAGAGAATCATTTAAAGTGACTGATTCTCAGATGTCCCTGACCCTCTACTGTTTAATTAAAACAAAGTATATATCCAGGAAACAAAGAAGATTACAACTGATGGGCTTGTATCGCAATTGTTCGGTTAAATGGAAGTACTATCTCCGATGATATGGTCCTTAAAGAAAACAAAGAAAATTCACCATACCTCCTCCTTTTTAAACTCCAGTTATCCCTATCACGTACGCAAGCAACGACAGTAATTCAGACGACGAAACCCCTCTCTCAGTCGCAGCCAATATGTGAGCGTAACTTGCTCGTTCTCAAAGCTCGCCACAAGCTTTGAATTCAGTGTCTAACTTGAAGTGTCGTTTCCGACAAAGATGACAGCGTGGATAATCAACAACGTCCAGTGGCCGCAGTCTGTACGAATTTTCTGCTGCGCTGGGATCACGCAGCTCTCGACAGGAGGGGGGGCGGGTTCCTGAAAACTCTGGGGAAAAAAAGTACTGTAGCGATTTTCGTTGGGTTGTGATACATGTTATCCTACCATAGATAACTGACTTAAAAAGATTTGTTCTCCATGAATGTATATCTAATCAAGCAATTAGTTATTTTATTTATCTACATTTCATATTTTATGCATATGTTTTTTGGGAACTGCTCCGGTAGTCCTTTTAAAATTTTGCACTGATCTCAAAGCAACACATCTAAATTAATTAACATTTTTAATTATTTTCCAACTGGTCACGTATGGGCCAGCCCGCCCGTCTCAACCCAGCACAATCCTTGGACCAAACTCATTCCGTTTTGTTCGGTCCTCATTCTGTTTTCTCGCAGCCGGCGACGGCGCTCTCCAACAATCACTACTGTACAACCTCATAATTAATCTTCTAAGCATGGACGGCCATCTCTGAACGTAGGAATTCTCTACTTCTTTTTGTGGCTTCATCTATGAACATAAGGAAAGCAATGCTGCTCGCCGGCCGGCGGAGGTTCCTCTCACGCTTCACGCACGTCGTACTGCACGCACTTTGAAGGCTTCAGGTTCAGGGAGAGGCGCGGGCTTCCAGCGCAGGGAGAAACTAATAAGATCCGAACAAAGAGGATCAAGGGAGGTAGATTGGATTGGATTTTGCTTTGCTTTGACGCGGCTCCTTCTGCGGCGAGGACGTGTGGAGCACTGCCGCCGATTGCATGCGCACGGAGAAACTGAAGGTGCCGGATTAGAACGATGGGTGAGAGATGAGTTCAGACGGTAATTGAGCTGGATATGGGCTGGGACGGGGTGAGCCCAGACAGGACCGTGCGAAATAATTACAAAATTATTTAATTAATTAATTATTAGATGGGTTGCTTTAAGATGTGTGTAATTTTAAAAAGAGGTCCACCGGAGTAGTTGCCATGTTTTTTTTGCTCATTTAATGTTTTGATGTGATGAGAATTTTAGAAATTTTGGAGAAAGAAACTAAATACACCATACAGTACATTGTTGTTTCTGTCAAACACGTTCAGTCTGCTGCCTGTGTGATATGGGTAAACACCGTCTCTGCATGCGTTGTCGTTTCTCTACTGGATATTGACATACTCCCAAGAAATTTCGACGTGTGAAATCAAAACATGCCTAGGCAAATATAAACTGCTTTTCCGAAATAACACAATTACCTTGTTTTCTTTATTACGAACCACACAATAATCAAGTGCTACAACAACACCTTTCCGCTTGCTAAAAAAAACACCTTTCCGTACGTGAAAACCCTACCTGTATGGTGTACGTTTTGGAAGCTTCGCCAAAGTGTTTTGTGATGGAGCGATGGTGCATAATGTTCCCTTCTCACGAGTCAAAAGAGTAGAGTTCCACACAGTAATCAAGTAAGTACGTACGTACGTGCGTGCTGCTTGGTTCTACCCCGATCGAGCCGGCCGGTAGACTGAATCAAAGTCAGCACCCCAGAAGCGATGCCAGTCCCGACCTTCTCACTCAACTCACCAAACTCCCCAAAGGTCGGGAAGATTGAAGCAAGGAAGAAACACAGGAAATCTTCAACGCCCGAATCGGAAAGGCGCGGCGGCGGAGGTTCCAATCCGCTGCATGACGCCGGAGGCAAGCTGCAGCTGCAGTGCAGGGTCCCTGGCACTGCCACGTACGTGTGCAGCATCTACTATTCTACTGTGTGTGATGTGATTTTAGGCCAATGGTGAATCACGTCACCGGAGCTGTTGGACTCTGGTCCCGCGGACTGGGAGAAGAGAAACCATGGAGCATCATGCAGGAGCAGGATTGACCGCAGGCGAGTAACCGTGCAGGCAGAGTAGGTGGTCAAACTTTCTTGTGTCCCTATGACTTTCCCGGGCGAAACTGAACCCTTCATTGCAAAAGCAAGGCCCAGTCAGCAAAATAATTGAACATTACACAGTATATTCCATAAGCTATACACACATCCGTACAGTGTAACAGGCGCTGACCAACGCTCAAGATTTATCATTGTATTAAATAGTAGAAAGGTTTAGACAAACATATAGTACGATGCACTGATCGACCAACGATCATGGTTTGACTGGTTGCTCCTATTGGCAAGAAGTGGGGATAGATAGAATTGGAGGAAATGAACAGTGCAGACAAAAAAAATATAGAAGAAAATGGTAATATATACCCACTTCGATCTGATTTCTTTTTTACTTAATACAATTGTAGCTTCCGTATATAGTATCTATAATAATCCAGACGTAAGCACCCTGCGAGTACGCAACCATCATCTAAAAGAAACGAAACAATCAGCCTTGGAATTGGAAGACAAAAACCAAAAAAAAAAAGGACAAGAAAACAAAGTTTCCGTCTTCAGCTCGGAACCGCCGACGCCTCCATGGCTTCTACTCGCTCTTTGCTGGTACAGTACGTCGTAGCATGTGATGATCCAAGGACAAGAACCTCCGAATGTGGTGTGGCAGGCATGTCAAAATCAAAACCTATGGGTTTGGACGATTAGCTGTGGAGAGATGTCAGTTTGTCAAGAACGTAGAATCAGAACCCTGCATGCTCTTGGTTTGTTTCCCCTTAATTCTTTTTCGGATCACATCACATCAGATGAGATTCAGAAGACCTCCGGGTAGAACCGCCCGGTGATGTCTCCCCCCCCTGCGGTTTCGGCAGCGAGTTCCGGAGGTACATGGACAGCGCGTAGTTGTCCGTCTCCAGGCCCCTGACGCGGTCCTGGCACGCGGCGAGCTGCCGCTGGAGCTCCCGGTTCGCCGCCTCCTTCTCCATGCACCGCCGTTGCTGCACCCGGAGGGCCGCCTTCAGGAGGCCGTTCTGCCGCCGCAGGGCCACGTCCCGCTCCGCGGCCACGGAGGCGCCGAAGCCCTCCAGGATCCTGGCGGCGCGGGCCCTGGCGTCGCCCCAGTTCGCCGCGCTCGCCATCGCTTCCACGACTCTGTCGATCCATCCCGCGCGGTCCGCGTCGATGATGCCGGTGCCGTCTGACGGAACGTGAACAGCATCGACGACGGTGGTGCGCTGCTCTTCTTCTTCGGGGACGGTTGCGGGGTGGACGTGGACGTCGTCATGTAGTTGAGCACCAGCGCCGCCGCCGCCGTCGCCGTCGCCGTCATGGTCGGCGGCATCTAGCCGTAGGTTGACCAGGCGCTCGATCGCCACGTCCAGATCTCTCTCGCACTGCTCCAGGGCACGCGCCTTCTCAGCGGAGTCAGCCGCCATAGCAGCAAGCCAGCAACCACCGATTTGGGATCGGCTGCGCGGTGTAAGGAAAGGGCCGGAGGAGGGCTCTAGTTTTTATTGCCGGAGAATCGGAGCCCCCTATTCGTGTCCATGTCGGGATTGGTATTCTGGTTTCCTCACCCGAGTCGAACTGGAACAGTGGCGGAGCCTGTGGTATGCGGATTCAGATCGGCTGACTTCAGGCAAATCGACGAGTGGCTGCAGTCATGGAAATCGGTCCGTCCATTTACATCAAACGGGGGACAGCAGGAGACGAACTACACTCCCACCTTGGCCCATGTAAAGACGGCCTGTCACGCAGAACGAGCTGGCGCAAGGAATCGTTGAGAACCATGGCCGCGAACTCTGCCACGGCGCAGTCTGCGTAAGAGACATCGATAATGTGATCTTCCCACTGCTGCAGCTCAAGATGATCCTTGCGCGAGGCCTCCTCGTGCACTGCTGCATGGACTGCATCGGCATGGCGGCGCGCGCGGCGGCACAAGCGGCGCGGAGCTCATCCAGTCCAGAGCCGAGGCTGCGTCACGCTCTTAGAGAACCTCAGCCATGGACGTCAGCGGCGAGTCAAACCGGTGTGCCACGGCGCAGTCTGCGTCAGCTACATCGACAAACAAGCGGCGCGGAACTCCTCCACCAGATGACCAAGGTACGCGTCGCGCTTTCGGAGTAGCTCAACATGTACGTCGGCGGCGTGTCCGGTCATGAACGGTAGCGCGCCGAGACGGACGCGGAGGCCTCGAGCGCGCGCAAGCGACTGATCTTGCGCGCCTGGGCCTCGAGCCTCGTGCTTGTAGTCTCAGCTCGCTAGTCCACTGCTCTAGTCCAGAAAATGGCTCTGCTAGCAGCAGGGGTCGCGAGGTCACGCGCGGGATGGATCTCGGCGGCTATGGCGGCGGCGTCGCGGCGGGTGCGTCGAGGCTGTGGGCGAGGTGCCGGGATGGTGGAGGAGGCCATGCGACGGGGAGTCTCGACGGCAGCAGCGGTGCCGGAGGGTTCCGATGGTGGCACTGGCCGGGCGCCGACTTGCCGCCATGGGGGCGATCTGGTGCTCCCACGCCCGGTTGTGCGGGCCGGCCGCTGGGCTGCAGCGACGGGCGCGACGGATGTTGCGCCGGGCGGTGGCATCCGGACGGCGCACCGCAGGGGTCTTCGGAGGGAGGCGATGCGGACGACGCGGGCGGTGGCTGTGGAGCGCAGGGCTTCGGGCGGAGCGACGAAGAGTGGTTCGACGATGGCGGCCTCCGTGCTCCACCGCCGGGCTTTCCTCTTCCCATGGTGGCACAGCCGACCACCCACATCGGGCGCCGGAGAACCCGGTGTGGGCTGATCCGCGACCCTAGAAGATGGGCGCCGGCGCCGCACGTTGACCATGGTGGCGGTGTCTTCGGACGGCGGCGACGATGAAGCAATTGGGTTGGCCGTATCGGGGATGAACCCGGTGGCCGGCCATGGTGGCTTCCACAGTTCGTCAAGGTGGAGGATTCGTGGAAAGGGACGGCGAGGATGGCGCGGACGCCGGCATTTGTTTTCCGTGACCAGTATTTCGGCGATGGTGCACGCCGCCGCCGGTTGGCGAAACGGCATGGACCCAAGGGATATGGCATTGTCCGCTCTCTATCTATGACGGTGGCGCCTCGTGGGCGCCACTTTCCCATTTGGAGGCGCCGTCTTTTTCAGTGGATCTCTACGGTGAAAACCAAAGCAACCGGGGGTGGGCGGCGATGGCGTCTTTGGATGTCATTTTCTCGTTGGAGACGCGCCGGTGGAAGATCCCTTGGATGACGGGCCGACGCCGCATCAAGGTGGCGACTCATCGCACACACTTATGGGGCCTTATGTTGTTGTCGTCACGGGATCCGGAGTCTCCAATGGTGGATGGGTTTTGTTTGTTTTATTTTCGAGTGCACCAGTGTATTCGGGTGACCTTAATCTTACCCGGTAACAATGTCGTTCGGTTGTAATTGTGTTGGCCCGATGCATCCTCGGATGACTCGAAGCCGAATATAATTTCCTTTATCTAAAAAAAAAGGTTGAAGGTGAACTGGTGACCGCAGGTGCAAATAAGCTCGATGCTAGCGCATCTCGTGGATCGACCTCCGCCGATCGGGACGAGCAGCAGGCCGAGCAGGCACACCGCCGGCAAGCCGTGCGGCGGTGACAAGCCGGGGAACGTCCCCCATGGCGCACGCCCTGCGAGACAAGCGATGGGCAAGACTTCGAGGAAGAAGGAGGGGATCCCCTCAAAAGCGCCCGAGGCCCTCTCTCGGCCACGACGTGACGCGACAAAGGAGATGGCGAGCCTCGAGGAACACGACGGGCGGCGGGCGCGCGAAGTCCGCCCGATCCCGTTGTCGCCGGGTCGGATGATTTTTTTTTTTTTTTTGAGCAGAACCTATATCACTTTATTGATCATCAAGTACATAGGAATTACATACACCAAAGGGTGGAAGAATAAACCATACATGCCGACCTTCGCCTAGATACAAAGAACTTCGCTATGGTATGTGCATCTCCATTTGAATATCTTCGCCATGGACAAAATCAACTTGCTCGAACTCCCCACTCCCCCCGAATCTCGATGATCACCGCCCGTAGGGTCCTCTACTCCCCTTGTGAATGTTCTTGACGACGACATGATTATCACAAGCAATCTTAAGCCTAGTAGCTTGATGTCAAGGGCCGCGCTAGCCCCTCCCGCATGCTACCGACTCCATCACCTCGGGTCCGATATCCCCTTTACCACTAGTGCCGAACCTCCCATGAAGGCACCATGCTCGCTCCGGCAATGGCGCGCGCACCGCGCCAGCCTAGAATTCTTAGACGGTCAAAATCAACATTGATTTTGATGGTTCCTACTGGTGGCGCGATCCACCGCCGCCGTCTTTGAATAGAGTCTTGAGATGCAATCGCCCCTCTTGATTCCGCCCCTAGATCAGCCATGAAATTTTCAACAAACCCGTGTGTTGATAACGGGCTCTGAAATATATCCTCGTGTATAGCTTTGCGTCTCGCATACCAAATTGCCCACAACACCACTGCTACCCGGCAAGCATCCTCATGAGAAAGAGCCTCGAAGATTGCTGCAATCCAGGCTTTAGCTTCGGTTTCTTCCATAATACTAATTGCTTCCACAATGCGATCCTCTTCCAGTGCCCAGACGCACCTGGCAACATTACACTCAAGCAAGGCATGTCTCCAAGAGTCCTGCTGACCACAGAGAAAACACGCTGCATTTGGAGCCATGTTCCGGTGGTGTAATACATCTCCAAAAGGTAGCGAGTTTCTTGCTAGTCGCCAGAGAAAAATGCTCACTTTTGATGGGACTTTAACTGACCATAGGCTCCTCCACTCTTTCTCGCATGCCTTGAGATCAGATCTTCCTGGCACATTATTCAGTGCTGCCTCACATTGCTCCCTGATGTGAACAAGCATAAAGTACGCCGACCGAACGGTAAAGACACCATTTTTGTCATGATGCCATGCCCAAAAATCATCTTGACCCTTCGTGCATATTGGTATCTCACTGATTGTTTCAGCGTCCACCGGATTGAAATGCCGTTGCAACATAGCCTGATTCCATCTCGCTTCAGCTTGAATGATGAGTTCAGAAACTCTCTTAGGCGGGTTGGGTGCAGCTGTTCGAAGTGGCCTGCGAAGATTGCCTCGGGGTAGCCAATTCATCGACCAAATATCAGTTTGCTCCCCTGTGCCAATCCTTCTAATTAATCCTTCTCTTAATACTTCTCGACCATCCATAATTGATCTCCACACTCTTGAAGGTGCCGATCCTAGTTCCGCCTGTAGGAAATCACCTTCAGGATAATATACCGCCTTCAGTGTCCTTGCACTCAAGGATTGCGGGTCCTGAAGAACTCTCCAAGCTTGCTTGGCGCTGGCTGGATGATAGCCAGGGGGATTTCTTATGCGTTGTGTTGGGCTTAGATGGGCTTCAGTGCATTTCATCCGTGTTGGGCCGCGGAAGCATGGTCGATCTACTGTAGCCATTGGATGGGAGAGGGACGGTTCGATGTTGGCGACTGCAGCCACACGTCAATTGGCTTGAAGTCAGCCGATCTGAATCGTGGTATGCCGGGTACCTGTTTGTCCGGCAAATAACCGATATAAAATACTTACTATACATTAATTTTTTAAGGGGTACTATACATGTATTTCAGTATAAAAAAATAATTTATTAGACATGTATTTTTGATATAAAAAATAAAAAAATAAATTGTTATCACCGATCACACCATCCGTCACAGAAGCAGAAGTCATAGGGCCAGGACGTGGCCCACGCGGCGAGGCTGTCCACTCAGAGACCTCGGTATTTACACCTCTTTTTCTTGGGCTTTATGTATAATCTCTCTATTAGTCGATCGGATCGGTACTGAGTTCTTCGAAACACGCCACCGCCTGACGTCCACGCCCAATACCTGTCGATCAGTACAGGTGACCCCCTATCACCCTATGGCCGTCCTACGACCCTCCGATTAATCAATCATCTACAGTTTGCACGGCCATGCAGATCCACGGAGGCTCGCCGAGTTGCTATTTCTCTTAAGTATTAGGTAAAATAACTAAAATCTAATAATATTATGCTCTTCATCTTTTTATAAAAAAATATTAGCTACTTTTATAGTTATTTGCTAACATTACAATTTACAAATTGTTTAATCATGACATTTATTGTCTACTTTCATAACTATTTGAAGTTGATGATGAAAATGACCTAAACATGTTTATCAAGATATTTATGGTCTAACTACTTTCGTAGCTATTTATTGTTCAATCAAGACATTTATGTCTACTCAAAAACGTCGAATAAAAAGTAAAAAAAATGCATTATGAAGTCTCTAGTATTTTTTATGTAGATATTTCAGTTATCGATATGACTTTTAAGATATTTATATTGCATGTTAGGGGTAGCGCCGCCGTGTTTACCCCGTCCTTATAAAAAAGCTCAATGCTAAACAGGTTGAGAGATCTACATGTAAATTTATAAACTAAAGGGAGAGAGAAATAAAGATGGACTCACCACCTATATAAATAGAACCCAAGGGGGCTGATGGGGCACCTCTCCCAATCATTAGGACCACAACTTCTTCATTCATTGTCTCTCCAGGACAAAGAACTGAGTGAATAAAACCTGAGTTGCAATCTCAACATTGTATTTAGTATAAAATGGATTTCTATGTATACCATAAATTTAAGTGTTATCGTGTTACTTAGTGCATATATATAACAAATCATGTTGTTAATTTTAACAAATTTGGTGATCAGCTGCGCGCTGCTCGTGGGTGTAAGGAAAGGGCCGTCGAGGGCTTGTAGTTTTTATTGCCGGATCGGAGCTCCTTGTTCGTTTCCATGCCGGGATTCGTATTGCTGGTTTCGTCACCCCGAGTCGAACTGCAAGTCTAGAACAGTGGCTGAGCCTATGGTATGCCGGGTACCTATTTGTCGGCAAATAACCAATATAAAATACTTATTGTACATTAATTTTTTAAGGGTACTATACATGTATTTCGGTATAAAAAAATAATTTATTAGACATGTATTTTTGGTATAAAAAATAAAAAAATAAATTGTTATCACCGATCACACCATCCATCACAAAAGCAGAAGTCATTAGGGTCAGGACCTAGCCCACGCAATGAGGCTGTCCACTCAGAGACCTCGGTATTTACACCTCTTTTTTTTCTTTGGCTTTTCGTATAATTTCTCTATCAGTCGATCGGATCGGTATTGAGTTCTTCGAAACACGCCACCGCCGACGCCCACGCCCAATGCTCGTCAATCAGTGCATGTGACCCCCTATCACTATATGGTCGTCCTACGGCCCTCCGATTAATCAATCATCAAGAGTTTGCACAGCCATGCAGTCACGGAGGCTCGCCGAAGTCGCTATTTCTCTTAAGTATTAGTTAAAATAACTAAAATCTAATAATATTATGCTCTTCATATTTTTATAAAAAATTATTAGCTACTTTTATAGTTATTTGCTAACATTACAATTTACAAATTGTTTAATCATGTCATTTATTGTCTACTTTCATAACTATTTGAAGTTGATGATGAAGATGACCTAATCATGTTTATCGGTATATTTATGGTCTAACTACTTTCGTAGCTATTTATTGTTCAATCAGACATTTATGTCTACTCAAAAACGTCGAATAAAAAGTAAAAAAAATGCATTATAAAGTCTCTAGTATTCTTTTATGCATATTTCAGTTATCGATATGACTTTTAAGATATTTATATTGTATGTTAGGGGTAGGGCCACCGCGTTTACCCCGTCCTTGTAAAAACCCAATGCTAAACAGGGTTGAGAGATCTACATGTAAATTTATAAACTAAAGGGAGAGAGAAAGGAAGACTCACTCACCACCTATATAAATAGAACCCAAGGGGGTTGATGGGGCACCTCTCCCCATCATTAGGACCAACTCCTTCATTCATTCTCTCTCTTCGGGACAAAGAACTGAGTGGAACCCTCTCTGAGTGAATAAAACCTGAGTTGTAATCTCAACATTGTATTTAGTATAAAATGGATTTCTAGGTATACCATAAATTTAAGTGTTATCGTGTTACTTAGTGCATATATGTAACAAATCATGTTGTTAATTTTAACAAATTTGGTTATCGGCTGCGCGGGGGCCGACGAAGGATCGGAAGAGAACCTACAGTTCGCGGCGACCGCGCGCAGGGACAGACAGAGATGTGTAGCAACAATGGCGAGATGCAAAACAAGGAAATGGCCGGAGGAGGGCTCCTAGCTTTTATTGCCGGAGCGGATCGGAGCTCCTCTGTTAGTTTCCATGTCGATCGGGATTCGCATTGCCTTCGGTTTGGTTTCCTCTCCCGTACATGTTGCAGTCGAACTCGAATCGAACCCACGTACTACGCGTGTTTTGAAGCTTCGGTGGTATCCACTCGGAATTGACGAAGCCCCTGTGGCTGACTGCTGGGCCCATGCATCCGTGCTCGGATTCAGCCGGGAGAGAACGCACGAAATGCGCGCGTTCTGCTCAATCTTGTAATCATCCTTGCCTCCAACCGCAACCCGCAGGCGACCAAGGCGGTGCCCTGACGACCGGACATGCACATGATCTGAAACCACCGTAGCTCAGTTGCTTATTCATGGTTTATGTAAGTTAGCAGTTATCATAATTTAGAATTATAATATATTTTAACTTTTCTAGATACACGGTATGTATCTAAATCTAAGTGCATAGCAAAACTATATATCTAGAAAAAAATATCTTATAATCTGAAATGGAGAGAGTGGTTATCATAATAAATCTATTAATCTCGATATATATAACATTTATATGGTTAAATATTCGTTAATTTTTTTTCTCGAATACGCAAAAAGTTTTATATTTCTTTTGTATTAAGTAGAGAAACAATAAATGTTACAACGACGGGCCACGAGTGATCGGGGGGCCTCATACTCTCAAATTGTGTCATTTCAAATCTTAATCTTTTCACTCTAGTGGCTACAGTGGAGGACTTTAGCATAGGAGCGACATTAAAGTTGTCCACGGCCACGGGACCACGAGGGATTTTGTCATGCTCTTGAGAGTAATGCAAAAGTGAAGGATAGAGGGCGAAACAAAAGGATCATTTCATTTCACCTAGCCAGGATGGATAATGGCTTGCCACATGCCAAAAAAACACGAATGTAAGAATTATTCTCTCTCATGTGACAAATTTGTATGGTCAATTTTAAAATTGGCATTTGAGGATTACTACTTGCAAAGATGGTAAAAACTGAATATTATAAGGAGGCTTGTTCGTAGAGTTGACATTTCTTGTCACAACTAGTTATCTTGTTAGAGCATCAACCACGATGGTTTTTAAAAACCATCACAGTTAATAAAATAGAAACGTCTTTTAAAACTTTTTTTTTAGTAGTGATAAAATAACTATCTTTACCTCTTCACCCTTAGTATTTTGGAGGCATACTCTATATCTTTAGCATGAGAGATCCTAAATAATAGATATAGGAGTATTTGAAGATCTGTTGGAAGTTATTTTCCACTAAAATATCTAGACTTGCTTGTTGGTATCAAATTCTTGAATAAATTATCTAACGGTTCCTAAACTATTGTGTTATTCTCATAGGTCCCCAACTCGTAGAATGTATATCTAGGTATTTAAGTACCCCAATCCAAGTCTAAAAAGCACTCACGTGGCTCACACCACACATTGTATTAGCAAACACAGCGCTTTAGCACATAATTGGTATGTAGATCAGGTTTCATAATACAAGGGTGTCTCTAAATTATCATGTGACTAGTTAAACGCCCGTGCGTTCCTACACGGATAATAAAATTTTATATAAAAAAACATAGATCGAATGATAAGGTAAGAACACTATAAAATTAAACAATGATATTAAAGTGACATTATGAACTACTACATGGAATGAACGTGTTTTGAACCGGTCATTTAGAACCGAAAAGCATTTGTTAACATTCGATCAACCTCACCATTATTCTATCACTCTTACCGACAAAAATAAACCGATGCGAACTACAAAGGTCACAAAAAATTGAACTTTGGAAAAAAATCTTAAAATATATTCAACAAGAGTGTGTCTTAATGTGAAAACTATACCGCAATGCAAATAATTTGAACGGAAGTTGTAACGAACTTACAAACAAATTTGAGAAATTCATTTTAAGTATATGTGTATTTCTATTGTATTTTTAGATGTATTATTCTACAGGAAAATGTCATATTGCATGTGCATGATGTCATATGACGTTACCAAGCTAACAAGGGAAGAACGTGCATCCCATCCGTTTGGTGGTGCTTGCTTCGTTCGGTCATGACGTTGCACGCTCTATGCGCGTGTGGTGCGCCTGTGCGCATCGGGAGGGTGAGGTTATGTGGGGTGGCCACTACAGCTTGCTGGGCTCAACACCGGAGGCTCACCGAGTAGCCGGGCGGCGAGGTCAGAGGTACAATGACCTCCCCGTGTCGCCCGTCGTGGTCATGCGCTGGCCGGCGGCAATGGCCGTCGACTTCGGCCAGTCTCGGTGTAGGGCTCGAATCCGCGGCCGCCCGGCGGGCGCGAAGTATTGGCGCTCGTCTTTGTGGCCGCGTCGCGGCAGCCGCCTTGGCGAGTCACGTGTTTTCTTCTATGGTGTTGGGCGTTGTCGCGTCGAGGCGAGGTCTCCCCAGCGTTTGGCCGGGCAGGGGAGGTGTGGACGTTGTCGTCGCGAGGTAAGGACCAGAGATCTGGCGCGGAAGGAAACCGCATGCAGGGAAGGAGACGCGGGATCACAAGATTGGGTGGTTGCCTAATATAAATCGCATGTGTGTGGACATTGGGTGGTTGCCTAATATTATTGGCATGCTTTCCATACGGACGCTATTGGGTGTTGCCGAATATAGATTGCATGTGTAGTGTTGCAGAATATGGATTGCATGTGTGAGAAGACCACGTGGGAAGGGGGTGCGGGTTCGCATGGAGGGGTGAAAGGTGAGGCAAAACTTTTACCGCACCAAATAACAGTCTTCCTTTTATTCTTTTTATGTTGTAGAGATTCTTATTCAGATCACAAAGCTACGAGGTTACACTTCTAGGCCAGTATGATCTACTATAGTACTTTTAACTTTGGTCCAAAACACCCACCTTTCTCCTTTACTGATGAATGAATGCACTTTGTCGTGCTCTGGTCATGTGACCGCCATGCCACGACTATATATGATATGATGAGGATCGTCAATATCTAGGCACATCAAGGCCATAATACAAATCCTCATTGGGGATACCGACCAATTGCTTCTCCGCTTCTCGTCGTCCTGGTGGAGGCGTACACCCAACATTAATAATGTCCCGCTGTGTTTAGTCATTCTTGCAAGTGACATCAAGATATTTATTCCAAGACAATATGAGAAACTAACACAAGGAATGATCAAAGCCTCATAAGCTTGTCACACAAGTCAAAAGACGATGAGTGGAGTGGGAATTACTAACCTTTTGAGCTGAGATTTTGTCGTATTGGCATACTTAAATAGAATTAGAGGCCGATAAATGCAATTTCATACCTTAAGGACTTAGATAAGACTCACATCACTATTTAAGGATGGCTTGTATAATTACGAGCTATGGACTAGTTCCATGTTAGGCTTTGTTTGGATCTTGACACCAATCCACTTGTGTCGGGATAAATTGGAGTGTAATTTAGTTCAAGTGCACTCCAAATCAACTCAAACACACGTGGATTGATGATAAACTGAATAGATCGAAGCCTTAGAGTGTCAATTCAGCGGATGAATAATGACATGATTGTTTTGATGAAATACTTAAATAGTTTACAATAGCGACTATATATTATATTATATGTGCAATTTTTATTGTTTCGAAGAAAGATGTACGAAAATAACTTACTGTAAACAGATCTCTCTCTCTCTTTTTTTTTTTTTTTTTTTTTTTGATTTGAGTCCGTCTTCTGCCCGCACGTGATCCCGATCGCCCCATCGGCCCCTTTACCCCAACCGTCCATTTCAGATCGGACGGACTTGGCGGCAGCCACGTCCATCCGCTGCCCGCCCCACCACGTCTGGCGCCGTGTAAACCACGCACGCACACGGACGCACCTGTCGACGGGCTCGCACCTTCTCGTCCTCTCTGCGCCGACCCGGCTCCTCTTCTTCCCCAATCACCTCCTTCCCCGATCCAGTCCCGCAGCGACGCCGAGGGATAGCGAGGAGAGACAGAGACAGATCGCGCGCGGAGATGTCGTCGGACTCCTCGTCGTGGGCGCGCGCCCTGGTGCAGATCTCGCCCTACACCTTCTCCGCCATCGGCATCGCCGTCTCCATCGGCGTCTCCGTCCTCGGCGCGGCATGGTGAGTCAGCGCGCCTCCACACCCTGCCTCGTTAGATCTGCCGCCTTGCCAGGTCTTGCTTGCTTGCGCCTGCATCTCACTGCCCTTGCTATTTGCTTCTGCTCTGTATCTCCAGGGGTATCTTCATTACGGGGAGCAGCCTCATCGGGGCCGCCATCAAGGCGCCCAGGATCACATCTAAGAACCTCATCAGGTACGGAATCCGGAGCCTTCGGTTCTTATTACATGCGCAAGCTGCTAGTGGTAGAATTCGCTAGGCTAGGGTAACGCGCTGTAGTTCCGCACGCTAGATTTAATTCACAATCTAGATGAGATGTCCTCCCAATTGATAGCTAAAATTCCGTCCATTGATTGAATTCACCGTCTAGCGGTTTTGTGAAGTGATATTGTGATATTGACTTATATATAGCTTTTGTATCAGGAAGTTTTGGATGTCATCTCGATGTGAGGTGCGCTGATATATGTAGAATCTAGAAGTTTATAGACGGCAACAACCTGCAAACAACTGCCTAGAAAGAGTTCATGCTCTCATTGCAACTGTTTAGTCCTATGGATGCTCCCATTGCAACTGTTTAGCCCCAGGCCTTTCCATAGCTTGTGGTTGTTAAAAATTGTTTGGCCTCCCCTGACCTCTTGGGAATGCACATATATTTTAGTTTACCTTGGATTAGCTTTGAGCGCTATATCGTTACCTCTTAAAGAAACTCTTTGGTCTTTTTTGTGTGCCTATGAGCCTATCATCACAATCTGGTCTTGTTCTCAACTTTTGAAGTTTTGATCTCCCAGATTTCATATTCCACACTTGGTTAGGGATTTTTATTTGGAGAACTGAATCTTTTACTCCTTTCAACAATGTTTTCAAATCATCTATCGACCTTAGTCGCCATGGAGCCAATCATCTCGACTAATTTTCGCTAATCGTCTTGCATAACTGATCACTATACACTGATAACCCTGACTAATCATGATTAAGTTGGACAACTTGATAACATTGATTCTGATTGCAAATGTAGGCCGTTTTAGGATTCTACTTGGTGATCTTTTTTCTAACTTGATCCTCAATAAATTAAAACCTATAATAGCTTAACAGGACATGGTTGATGTTACTAATCACGAAAAATACACTCACTATTTAACTAAAATAGTATTTTTTTTATAAAAATGCAATTCAGCTTTTGTCACTCTTTTTAATGACCTACATTTGTAACCAGTGGGAGATCTGGTGTATGGTAGGAAACACTTTTATTTAGTTGTTTGTTTTGAGGGGAAAATACATGTACCAGTGCTGCCATTTTTTTCCTCTCTCTAGTAATGCTGGAGACCTGGATATTTCTCTGTCCCTGATGCTCCTGTTAGTTGTGGTGGTTCAAAACTTAGATTCAATAGGTACTGTTGTTTGACAAGTACTCCACATATAAACATTCCAAGCTATGCAGTGCCACACTTGAGCTCACCTGGTGTAATTTTTAGCTTTGCTTTTCTTCTGTTTCTGTGGCTAGCAGTCAAGTTCTTCTGTTGATCTTGTTTCCGATCATGTTCTTTTGTCTATCTCAGCATCTGTTGGTTATCTTTAGCTATAATATAATACTTTTGTTGTTTTTGTTTTGTTAGTGGAGTAATATATTCTTATTGCACTGATGATGATGAGGTGCTAGGACAGATAGATAACCAAAATCGTTTATCACAATTTCTTATGAACATCATATGTGAAGTGTAAAATTTCATTAGAAATTCTTAAGAATATGTATAACAACTACTGCTAGAAGAGCCTTGCAGTATTCATCTGGTAATTTTAGAGCTTCACCGCTCCAGTTTTAAACTATGCCATGTTTCCCATGTTATTATCCAATAGCAATGGTATTAGTAGAACCTTAGTTTAGGGACTTTGGAACTGCACTGTTGTTTACATCTATCTTAGTTTCCATCGTCTTGATAATTAGAGAAATGTTTTTTTTTTCTTTTTATCATAGAATCTTTCATTCAGGCATCTGGTCATTTATATTCCCCCAAATACCCCTGAATGGCTTAACCAAATAAGCTCACTTGTGTCATGCCTATGAATATACTCTATAAACAGTGTAGAACGATAGAATCATGGATTAATGGGATCGAGAGTTGGCAAATCATCCTGTATTTGATTGAATAGAAATAGATACATGCTAAAGTTATATCTGACTGCCAGATTCACACCTACATATTTGTATACCCTCACTTTACCTCACTTAAACAAACACCATATGATGTTCTCATCCTTGCATCTGCTATGTTTTGGTGTTTTTCTAAGTGAGCAATGAACATGGCACAGGCATAAGGAATGCAACAAGCTCTAGCTTCATATTAGAAATTTGTATTTTCATTGAGTCATAAACTATTCTATATGGTTTCATTTTTTTAATCATAATAATCTCCATGTGCTTTTGCCTTTTCAGTGTCATCTTCTGTGAGGCAGTTGCAATTTATGGCGTAATTGTGGCAATTATCCTCCAGACAAAGCTTGAAAGCGTGCCAACATCTCAAATGTATGCTCCAGAGTCTCTTCGAGCTGGCTATGCAATCTTTGCATCTGGCCTTATCGTTGGCTTTGCCAATCTTGTTTGTGGGTAGGCATCAACCTCCATCTTTGTTCCCTCTAGTGAATTTATTCTACAGTTCCAGATGATTAAATTTCCTATTTACAGGGTATGCGTGGGGATAATTGGAAGCAGCTGCGCACTGTCTGATGCTCAGAACTCATCACTCTTTGTAAAGATCTTGGTGATTGAGATCTTTGGCAGCGCTTTGGGACTGTTTGGAGTCATTGTGGGCATCATTATGTCAGCTCAAGCGACATGGCCAGCAAAAGCTTGATTTGTTTCACCATTAGTAGCTCTGTAAATTGCTCGGAAGGAATGTATCGGAAATTCAGAATGTGCATGTGGTCCAACTGTGTTTTCCGGTTCTTTTTCTTTTGCATCTTTTTGGCAAAACACGAAATCTGGCGCGTAGCGCTACTGATTGTAGAGTTGCTATTCCTACTGCCGGAGTACTCCATGTGTGTTGGATATCTTGTAGGTGCTATTGTCGTTGCAAGACACAGTTGGCAACTGGCATATTGAATAAATGCTATGAATTGAATAAAATGAAAATTGTTATTTTTTCCACCCTTAGATTGTAGTGCCAAAAGTTTCGGTCCAACATTTTTTTTATTATTATTAGGATGACATAAATGGGTACTTTTGTGTTTATATATGGCCCGAACAGCGCAGCCGTGAACGATTTGAAGTTTGACAATGATTGAAGTGTTGATTTGAATTTTTTTATTACATTTATATAAACTACTATCTATTTCAAATTATAAGGCTTTTGTTAGGTACATTTTTTTTAATTTTTTTTTTCTAGGTTCTACAGATATAATTATAATCTAGGCGCATAATAAAATAGTGCATATCTAGGTGCATTAATGATACAACATAAATATCATTAATAATTACCGCATACAATTTCTACACTTACCTAGATATGCACATGCACATGAACTTTTTGAGGTACAATTTCTAATGACATGCAATATGTCCACCGCATCACTCCATTATCATTTGCAATTAAAGTTCACTTTGGAACAAGAAATATGATATTCACGTTAGTGAGACACATTATGGATTCTAAATTTATATTCTCTATTTCATACCCACGACAACAACACGCGGGGAATCCCTAATTATAAGGGTTTTCCAAAATTCATAACTTTTGCCTAGACATATGTTGTGTCTAGAATATTAGAAGCTATAAATTTAGAAATGTTAAAACGACTTATTATAATTATAATTTTGGATGGAGGAAATCTATTTTTTACAATAAACTTAGTTAGATACATAAATACTAATATTATTTACTATAAAATTAGTTAAAGTTGTGGTAGTTTGATTTGTACAAATTTCATAGAAGCACTTTTTTTATCGATGGAGTATTCATATTCTAAACAATATCTGTAAATTGCACATCGCTTAAATTTGTTCTTAGTCAATACTTTTCAACAACACCTGTAACATCAAATTAGTTTTATTAGACCCTATTTAAATATTTGTTTTTAGTCAATACTACTTTTAAACTTTGACCGTACTTAAATTAAAAATTTAGCAACATCTATAACATCAAGTTGGTTTTATTAGATTCACCGAAACACTCGGCAGCGCATCGACTAATAGTGTGTTTGGTACAGGATTCAGATTCTTGTAAAAAAAACGCTTCAATATTAGATTCTACTCCATCCCTCCCTTTTTGTTTGTATCTCGAAGCGTGTTTGTGAAAACACCTGCCTTCTCTAGAGACAAACATTTAGGAACGTATGAGTAAATGAAACTAACGGCTGTGTTTAGTTCCTCGTCTTCCTATCATCACATCGAAACTTTGGATGCGTGTAAGAAGTATGAAATGTAGGTAAACAAAATATCTAAATAAACAAATTTGGATGTACTTTTTGAGCCTGTTAGACCATGGTAGAACAATATTTACAATGAACAAACACTATTAGATTCTACTTTGTGTTTAGTTGCAACCCAAAATATATTTGGGGTTGTGTTCCCTCGCTTGCATGGAGTATTAAACATAAGTAAAATGAAAAACTAATTGCAATTTGTATGTACACGTAGACGAATCGGTAAGCATAATTAGTCCATGATTAATTCATAATTAGTCATAAGTGCTACAAGAACCAACATGTGCTAATGACGCGGTCAAAGGCCTCAAAAAAGATTTATCTCACGGTTTTCAAAGCGAGTTATGAAATTAATTTTTATTAGTGTCCGAAAACCCCTTCCGACATCCCGATCAAAGATCCGATGTGACATCCAACCCAAAATATTTCACCCAACTAAACACA
>JADLZK010010871.1:0-47956 GCA_015847255.1 Hyparrhenia diplandra | reverse complement strand
CACTACCGGTCAAAACACCGCGATGATTTGAGACAACACTGCGGGTAATCAATACGACCCGACAGAAATTTCTTCAAATACTTACTACCACCGATGCGCAGCGGGCGGTAGTGTTGAGGAACAAAACACTTTACGTTGTGTATCGAGCAGCGGCCATAATGCGCTTAATAGTAACGAACACCGCCGCCCGCGGTCAACCGACGAGAGATGTTTCGAATCACACACTGCGGTTGTACATTTCAACCGGAAGTGTTTGTTATACCAACACCCGCTGGTTTGTTTGAAACCTACAAAGGTGTGTGGTAGACGGTGGGCACTGCAATGCTTTTTGGGCGTCCGGCAAAGGATTGCTATGCCAATGATTGCGGTTTGTAACCTACCGGCATGTTACAAAAATAAGAATGACCAGTAATTACAGCAGCAACGTATAATGTCAGGTTTATCAACAAACCATTATCATAATCACATGTCCACATCACGGGGTCTTGGTCAGCAGCCAAGTAGTGTGTAAATGCTTACAATAGCTCACAAGTTTAGAGGGTCTTGGTCGCCAGCCAAGACATCGAGTAGCTCACATGTTCAGATCTCTCACAACATCAACAACAAACTACAGTAGTCTCTTGATAAGTTACGGTGTATTTTCGTTCTTGTAGATCACCCTACCCTTTTGCAATGGAAAATCGCCTTGCTTTTGTCAATACCTCATCTATGATGAATTTGGCCGCCTCTCTTGCAAGGTCTTTGCTGCAATCTCCGGCGGTAGGATATTGTTGGACTTGATTTTCTTTTGCGCCGTTATTCAGAAAATATATATGAATCAGTAGATCGGTTTTATTGAATTATTCAAAAACCAAATGAATTGGGGAGTATACACACAGCTTAGCCTTTGTTGTTTCGTTTTGCCCGCTGAGGAATTTAAACATCGCCCACATTGCATAGAAACCGCACCGATCATTACCCAGGTGGCTGCTCTAACCGAGGCACAATATTTTCCCCATTCTTGCAACCTTGAATGGGACAAATGAAGCCCCAGTTTTGCTTCACCTTAATAATCGAGCCACATTAAAAAAAGAGTGAAAAGGGAAAAATTAGAGCACGGTGATGATATCAAGTTAAGATTAGTGGTCTAAAGACCTAACAAAAGGGCCTATATAGAGAGAGTGCAAAATTTTATACTGTGGGTTAGAAAAGTAGTAGTAGTAGAATCTAGTTAGAATTCAAGTGCACTAGTCTCACAAGCATCAAATGTATACTATGGGTTAGAAAAGTAGTAGTAGTAGAATCTAGTTACAATACAATTGTACCAGTCTCACAAGCATCAAATATATATTGTGGGTTAGAAAATAGTGAGCAACTAACTTGCATCACCACAATGTGATGTCAAAATTAATAGGTTATTAGGGTCACTTACACCGCTCGAAGAACTTCACTAGTGATTCGGGAAGAGAAAGTGGTTTATCCTTCGAGTCCCACACCAAGATTTTATTGCGTCTAAGATTGACAACAACGAAGACAAAATGTTGGCTACAATCACAAATTCTTAATTATCGAATCATCTTAATGAGAAAATGTGTACATATGAATTAAAAAGCGGTGAACACATACTACATAGCTTGTGGGCTAGTAAGATTTTGTTTTCTCGAGGAACACAAATTCATCAATAACATCCATCAAAGTTTGCTTCGTACTAGCGGGTCTTCTCCGTTTAGTCCACCGACGCCGACTTGAGAGTTTGGTGGGTTCAAGAAGCCATACTTTTGAATAAGCCGATGCCTTCACAATATTGTGAGATATACCGCATAAAACCATGAGGAATGCTTAGAACTTAACAATTTGTGACTTGGATAGTAGTTAATTGCATTGCCGTGCAGTGGTACTTACATAGTCCACAAAGCGTCAAGATTTATGTGTCGGTAGGCGTTGTTGGTATATAGCCGAACAAGGTCTCCCATCCAACAAATAGCTTCGTTCTTCTTCATAATGAAAAATGGACTTTTTGCGAGGACGATAACCCCAATTCCATCCAAAATTGGATCCCTTTGTTTCAGCTAGGTAATAGTCATGCAATTTACGCATGGTCGGTCAGTTTCATCACCACCATCCTCAACCAAATTATGTCCCTTCACATACTTTGCATTGCCATTGGTAGGGTTCATCTTGGTCAAAATACATGTGTCCGGCAGCAGCTTGAATACTAATATGTTTCTTAGCGGCAAGCTTCTCTATCTTCTCATTGGTTTCTTTCATTTTATCTTCTCGTGTCAAACTTGGCGTTGATCCATTTGGTTGCCGTGTTTTTTTCCACAAATGAGACCATAAAGCTTCACGAATGTATTGTATCTTTTGCCCCTCAGAAATTCAGGAAATTTTTTTTTTTGGCCTTGTGGAACGTAATCCATCGGCCTTGTGTTGGTATGACGGGGTTGGTTCACGAGGCATCCTTTCCCTTTGCCTTTTGATCTTGTGGTTGGCGCCGCTTGAGGAGGGAGGAACCTCGCTTTGGCGGGGATGAAGAAGTGTGAGGAGGGTTATGATGTTCAAGGGGTAATGAAGAGGAAGGATGAATTGCCTTGCGCGGGGACGATCTTGCCGCACATGTCCGGCATTGGGAACTAGGAGTTCTATCGATTAGTATCATGGGAGGGATTAGACTCACCGATCCTCCTCATCATCCGGATGACAACTCGTTGTCCGGCTTAATGTAGCGCTTTGGCGCCAAAAAAAAACTTGCCGGTGGATGTTTAGACCAAGTTTGGGCCTCTTCCCACCGCAGGGTGCTCAATGACTATCTTGTTATACTTCTTATCAAGTATGGCATCAATGCCGACGCGAGCATACCCCTGGGGAATTGGTTGGCCATTGATGACCCCATCTTTTAGGTTAATTCCGCCAGGCCCCGCCGACTACCACCTTGTCTTTTCGGCCCATTGCCGACGGACGTACAACTTGACATTGATAGGTTCTTTGATGTTGTCCACCGCATGAGGCATATCTACATCTTTCTCAAAGGGCCGGGTCCGTAGGCTGCTGCGTTCTTGTGATGAAGGCTCAAGGCCTCATTAGGTCTTGTAGTCTTTGCTGTCTTTTGAGACAAAAAGTTGCCTCGGCTTCGATATCCACCAACCTTTCGGGCGTCTATCAAACTCTTCTTCACGGTCTCCCTGCAAATAACTGAAAGGGTATGCGATACTCGAGAGTAGTCCGGACAATGCTAGTTTCAAGGAACAAACACCGCTCCTCTAGTGCGACGGGGTGCTCCTTGTTTCCGGGAAAGTGCTTGGGTGAGCACGCCATTTCTCCTCCTAGAAGCTGAGACCCTTTCTTCACCTCCTGCGGTTACTTGGCGGGGGTCGCGCTGGACGAGGTTTTTTTCTATGGTTCATTTTTAGTGCTAAAGCTCCCCGCTCTTACAGAGTGGCATAATGTTCCTCGCCATACAGTATATTCTCGATCTTGTCTCCCAATCTTGATTGTCGACCTTTAAACTTTGAGCCGCGGCGTCTCTCCATCTCATCCAGTTCTAATTGAAGATCCGCCATCTTTTGGGCATAGCCACAAGAGAGCGAGGCGATGAGGCTTTTTACGTTTTTCAGCGAGTTACGCTTATTCTTTGTGCTCACTTCTATGAACTTCGGAGCTTAGCCTGTGTTCCTTGAATTCCTCCCTAGTAGATCCTCGTGGCTGTACTCTCCTCCGTCCCAATTTGGCTCTTTGCCTTGGAGCACAAACTTTTTTTTATACAGCCCCCTTGAAAGTAAAGCACATCTACACATGGTTTCATAAGTTTTTTCTGTACCAATTCCGTGTCACAACCCTCTTGGAAGGAGAAATAATCTTTTAAGAAGAGCCATACAATCTTCTTCGTAGCCTCGGGAACCCTCCAAGGATCTTTTTCCTTCCCGGTCACCTCCTCGCTTAATTGGGATTTTGTCCCTTACAAGTACCCCCAAGACACTAGAGTATTTGGACCACGGTATTTGCGGTGCGTTCCCCTCCCGTACTCATCCACCTGTGATAACGAGGTTGTATCTGATGTCTCAGGAAGCCTTGTTTTGCCTTTGGTTCTCGGCTTCTTGCTTGCGAACCTCAAAAGGGGCACTACCGCCTGCTTTCTTAAACAGTACCAAGCAGATAAGACACTCTCAATTAACTTTGCGTGTGTATGGCAACCTAGCTAGTCATTATGAATCGGGCACATTACTTGGTCACTTGGGTCACATTGATCGATTCGAAGACCATGCTAGGGCTCCAAACCGGTCGTCGATTCGCGGCTTCAGCGGTTGCGGGCTGATGCGGTTTCTCCGCCCCAGGTTATCAGCGGTTCTATTTGAACTTGTCGACGGGCCCAATCCGAGACGAACCATGGCTTTGGAGCCGAACGAGTGTTCACCGGTTAATACAAATGTTGTAGAAAAAATAACAAGTTCTCGCACCCATCTAACCGCAGTTTTGAAAGCAAATAGGTTGGGGAAATGGCGTCGACTCACGTTGGGCCGAGATGGGCGGAGATGTAGGCG
This sequence comes from Hyparrhenia diplandra, assembly GCA_015847255.1. Taxonomy (NCBI): domain Eukaryota; kingdom Viridiplantae; phylum Streptophyta; class Magnoliopsida; order Poales; family Poaceae; genus Hyparrhenia; species Hyparrhenia diplandra. Next base: position 43,439 of record JADLZK010010871.1, on the reverse strand, counting down.
TGGAGGTGAGGGCACAGATTCTACCGGGCGCTGTGGATGAGGATGGCGCGAGGGTAGTGGCCGAGAGATGAATGGAGAATGTGAATGTGCTACCTAAGAGGGAGGGTGCGGTTATCATCAACGGCATTCTATCGAACATGTAAGGGGTAGTGAGAGAGAGCACCTAGGGAGGGTGGGGAGAAGCCGCTCTCCCAGTGCTCCTCCAAGTCCTCTGGCGAGCGCCGGGATCTAAAGTGTGATGTGGGCAAATCCAGACGTTGACTGGTGGCACGAGGTTAAGCCTATGATCAAAAGGCCCTGAGGGCGGCCGAGGTGGGCGGGCGCCGATGGAGGCGAAGGAGGGCGTCAGGTGGGAGGCGTCGATGGAGGTGAAGGAGGCCGCGTCGAGTTGAGGCGGTATTCTTTCGGTGTGGCCTGTGGTGGTGGTCAGTTGCGCTGGGGCGGTGGCGCCCGGTGTTCAAAAGAATTGGGGAAAATTTCAAGGCCACGCCGATTCGCATATGTATATAAGCATAACACATCACCGCTGGCCGGTCGGTTACACCCGACTTGATGATATATGTTCACAAATGGGTGTAATTAACCCGACAAAGGATGTACATACAGCTAGTTCATGAATTTTAAGCTTTTGTAAGAGTCAAAAGCGATCATGCATGTGCCTTTGTGAAGCAAGTGTCATCCACCAACGTGTAAATGGCTTGAATTTTTTTTTTTGCAGTCATTTAGACCCAAAATATACCCCCACACAAGATCTTAGGTTTTTCCGTGAATATTTTTCATTTTTAGGTTTTTCGTTTCTTGCTAAAACGGGCGGAAAATGGCAAATTACATCATGAAAACACAAGAATTTAGCATGTATACGTGCATAAATTTGACTCTAGGCCAAATTAGACCATGTGGGAAAAGTTTGGCATGGTGCCTATTCTTTTGGGGGTAGCCTCGGTTAAACCTAGAATTACTCGGCCTCGCCGTCGAGCGTAAAATCAATAAAACTGCTTGAGAAAGTATCAAACCAACTCCTAAAAATCTCCAAATTTTTTTGATGACTCACCCACCGACAGAAAGACATGGAAAAAGTTTGAGACCGATAGGACACCGGAGCATATGAACCACGGGTAACATAAACCTAAGTGTATAGTTATGGTGACAAGGGATCATGCATGTGCCTTTGTGAAGCAAGTGTCATCCACCAACGTGTAAATGGCTTGAATTTTTTTTTTTGTCATTTAGACCCAAAATATGCCCCCACACAAGATCTTAGGTTTTTCCGGTGAATATTTTCATTTTTAGGTTTTTCGATTCTTTTAAACGGGCGGAAAATGGCAAATTACATCATGGAAAACACAAGAATTTAGCATGTATATGTGCATAAATTTGACTCCTAGGCCAAATGAGACCATGTGGAAAAGTTTGGCATGGTGCCTATTCTTTTGGGGGTAGCCTCGCTTAAACCTAGAATTACTCGGCCTCGTCAAGCGCAAAAATCAATAAAAACGTAGAAAGTACCAAACCAACTCCTAAAAATCTCCAAATTTTGGATGACTCACCCACTCGATTGAAAGACTTGGAAAAAGTTTGAGACCGATAGGACACCTGAGGGCATATGAACCACGGGTAACATAGGAAACATACAAATCTTAGGCTTTTTTCCTATCGATGACGGGTTTATTTGTTTAACCGACGGTGAAACCTATTGGTAGTGATAATGGCTATCACTTCGGTTCTGAACCGGCAAAGTGAACCTAAATTTCTCTTTTTGGCTACTGATCGGTTCACCGAAAGCACCGTTACAAATCGAGGGGCACATAGTATAGATAGACTAACTCCATAGATTACATAGTTGGTGAAGAACGCGTTAATTTGTCCAAACATAGTGATTACATTTAGTTAACAATAATGTAACTCCATCGATTACATATAGTGAACAATGTAATCTAACTCCATCGATTACAATAGTGATCGAGCTTGTACTAAGCAGTTCACCTTCACCCTCATCTACGATCGGTTGGGCTACGTTAACGGCGAATGCGCGTATTTCGCGATAACCTCTCAGTAGTTTTCGGCTTCATCCGCCACTTCATCCACTTTCAGACAATCTTCCTTTTCCCTTCTAGCCGTATGTGTAGCTTTCTATTTGTTTTGTTGTCCGGTGCATAGAAAACTTGCGTAACATCTTTGCAAGGATGAAGGGGTCCTCTCTATGTCTTGTCTTGTTGAGATCAACTCGTATTGAACCCTTCTCAGTATCGATGTTGATGGCTGATTTCGAACCCATGGCGGCGAAACGGGGCCGCCTTCACCGACCGTAGTCTAATTCCCCATATCTCCTCTATGAAACCATAGTAGGTATCTTCCACTTTGTCGCTGTCGTCTCTGATTCAAAACGAACACCACTTTTTTTTGGTATTGGCTCTTTCCATCTTGCTTTCTTGTGTAAAATGTGTATCCATTGATCTCGCACCCTTGGTACATAACATATGTACTCTTAGGCCCCCACCCACAAAATCCAGTTGATTACCCAACTCTTTCCCAAGCAAGCTTACTACGCAAACCAATCGTGAAAAATTCATCCGTATGTTTCTTATGTAGCCCATTCTCCACATGTTGGGATTTTGCTCTTTAAGCATTGCCTTGTGCCACACAAGGAATGGCCTCGCGTCCTCGCCTTTTTTGTAAAACAAATAAATGTGCCTTTCACGAAAAACAGGGTCTTTTATCAGAAATGATTTAGGTCCGATCGTTCCTTTGCCATATATTCTTCCCCCGTGGACGAGATACTTTGGGAAGTCCAACCCTCTCCATGTCTAGATAATATGTGCGTAACTCGACATGGCTTCTTCCGTTGACCATCCTTCAACCATGCTCCCTTCTCGTGCGAACCCTGCTTCGACATACTTCCTAAAAACTTTCATCAACCTTTCGAAAGAGAACATCCGATGCAGGTGCATTGGGCCAAGGCCTCTAATTTGTTCAACAAGATGAACCAGCGTCTGCACCGAGATATCAAAGAAAGTAGGCGGAATTCCACCTCAAGCAAGCTTAGTGCTTCGGATATCCGGCCGCACACCTGGTCTAGCGTGGACATAGCAATGACCTTTTTGAGATTGCATTGAGGAACTAGCATAACTTTAGGATTCCCTCGGTGAGCCTTGGGGGAGCCGAGACCACGTGATAGCAACAGGGAGCGGTTGAGTCATAATGACATGACAATCATGGGCCTTCATGCGACCATAATTGAACTTGAGTTCTTTCATGTTCACTAGCCTCTTCAGCTACCACGGTAGCCTGTTGGGAGTTTTAGTTCATTGAAGAAGGAGATAAACTTTTTCTTTGCTGCCCTGCTTCAAGGTCCATGTCGCAGCGGAAGGTACACTGATCATTCTCTAGTCGCGACCGATGCACCCTTCATGATTCCCAAGTGCTCCATGTCTTCCCGTGTGGCTAGTGAATCCTTCCCGAGGTCCCCCTGTTCATCAAATGGTTTAGGGTGTCACAAAGACACATTTTTAGTAAGGTGCATGGGATCAAGACAGGTGGCGTACCCTCAATAGTGGCCCCGTAAGCGCTTTCCAAAAGCGACTTTTTCTTCCGGATACTCCCTTCGTGCATCGCGCTCGCCCCCTCCCCTTCCCAAGGACAAAATTTCGCTTTGTCTAGTTCTCGAAAGCATCGCTTTCCGCCTCGATAACTGAGCCCTCCCTCTTCATATTCCCTCGAACGTTTTTTGTTCCTTCTTCGGTACGAGTGTCCCTTCGGTAGGAACCTACGGTTTCTCATATAAACCATTTTATTGTTGCGGTGAGACGTATCGCATGTGTTTCATCCAAGCACTCGACACATCCAAATAGCCTTTTGTCTTTTCTCCGGATAAGCAACCTCGGCCCGCAAGTCGTGATTGTAGCGATTAGTGTTCCTTGACCGTGACATGTTCCTTTTTGTACTGCCCCAAACATCCTTCACACCCATATCAACATCTCTAACAGTTCATCGATCACCGGTTCTAGAAGCGTGTCTATGTCATTCCCTCGCTGTCTTGGCCCTTGGATCAAGAGTGGCATTTGGATGAACGAACGCCTGCATGTGCAGGTGTGGCGGAAGATTGTATATACTGTAGTGTCACCGGCCATGTGCTATGCTTGCTCGTAACCCGGTCGAAAGGATTCATCCCATCTCGTGCTCAAACCAAACCAAAGGTGCCTTTACCTCTCCACCGAGCTCCTTGTAGAACATAGTATTGACAAGTCCTCCAAATACACCGTCGGCCGGGTGCCTCATCTTGGTGTCTTTCGGGCGCTCTTCGCCATGCCAACAAGCAGCGGCTTGGTGACTTTGCACATGCAAAATGTTCTATGCACCCGGGAGCTATTGGGAAATACCAAACGACTTTAACAGGACCTCCTGTGCTCTTGGTACCTTCATTTGATGGCCCATGCTTGTAGCGTGGTTCTTTACACTTGGGGCATGCATCCAACTTTCCCGTAGTTTGTTCCACGGTACAATATACAATCATTGACACATGCGTGGATTTTTTTTTTTTTTTTCGAGGCCGAGGGGCAAATCATCCGCTTGGCCTCGGTATGTCTTCTCTGCCAACTCATTGTCTTTTTGGGAGCAATTTTTTGATTACACATAACAAGAAATCGAAGCATTTGTCGCCACCCCTTCTACGGATTTGTAGTCTAACAGCAATATGTTGGCCTCCAATTTGCTCACTTCACAATCCTTGTACAATGGCGTTTTTCCATCTTGCCTCATTTTCTCTAGCTTTTCAAATTTGTTTGGCACTAAGAAATCACGGACTCGCATTACGTAGCAACAAAGAAAGGCCATCCTCTTCGCCGTTGTCATCGGCAAGAGTACCACTAAGCAAGCCAGCAGTGCCCTCGTGCTTTGCTCGTCCATGGCGACGTCGTTGTTTTCCCGATCATCATTGTTTTCCTCGCACGGCGGAATGGCCTGATCATCATTGTTTTCCCGCGGAACATTCAAACCAATCTCACCATGCTCTGTCCATGTGGTATACCCCGGCATGAACCCCCGTATACAAGTGGTTCCGGGACACACTACGTGTTAGCATATTTCCGTTCATTCTTGCAATCCAAGCATAGGCATAAAACATACTTCCCAACCCCAAAGATGAGCTCGGCAACACGCGAGAAAAATGCGAGACTCCATGAAAGAACCCTCGGTTTGCACGGGACCCATACATCCACTCTCGATCCATCTCTACAAAAAAAGGTGAAATTGAAGACTTGATCAATTCAGCTCGAAAAAATGTTGCTCGTAGGTGACACATGGACTATTTAGATCGGCAAAATTGTAAAATCTCGACTCACATACTAACAAGAAATAATTATAGCACCACAGAAAATGGCGTAATTAATTAGGCGACCAACCTTATAGATGATGGATTGTCCACAAATTGCTTGGAAGCCTAGCGAAAATTACGCTCAATTGAGCTCGCGGCTCTACAATGTAGAAAGAACAAGAATAAGAATCAATGGATGTACCCATCATAACAGAGGTAATTAGGAATAAAATCAAAGGAGCGAGATGATTGTTACTAACCTTAAACCAAATACCGCCAAGCCATTCTTCAAATACAAGCGATTCCTTCACGGATTAGAACGGTCGCGGCAAAGACGGAGGGGAGGGTCTAAACGGCGCCTTTGTTCTTGGGATGGTACGTAGTAGGAAGGAGAGAACACTCCTGTCACCCTTTTGAGGTGCCAGCTTATCACCGCCGGCATTATTTTAAAACCGAGTGAACCGCACAAGACTACCGGATCGGTCACACCATAGTTTTCGGTGACAACAACCGACAGGTGCATGCGAGAGAGATCGTTTGTCGGTTCTTATTTACACCCGGCAGTGATATGAGTCCATCGATCACCGCCGGGCTTAATTTTCACCGTAGAGATATAAATCTTCACCGCCGGTATTGGTCGAGTCCGTGGAGTTTCTGGTTTTGTCCCGCGCTGAACGGTTCATCATCGCCGGGCGCGTTCATCGCTGCCGGTGAACTAAATTTCGACAAGGATACCGGGCGTAGTGATGAACGCGAATCTGTAGCAGTGTCATGCTGCATCTGGTGGTGGTCGCGCTAGTAAAAGATATCCCAACGTGCCATCTCTGCTGACTGCGTGCGCGGTCCAAATGATCAGGTCAGACGGGAATGAAACTTCAGCAGTCAACATCACTGACACTCATTGACCATATATAGGCCGCAGTCTTCATATATTACTATCTCCGCAGTCTTCATATATTACTATCTTCTGTTTAACCATGCATGGTGTCCGCTGACTTTTCATTAAGTAGAGATCGAGCAAAGTCAGAATATCTACGGGGCCGGTAAAGAAAAGTTCAAGGTGCCACATACGTATGGACACAATATGAGCAACTCGAGTTTACACCGACCCATCCGGCATCAGCCTATCCTTCACCACGTCTGCATTGCAGGCTCTGTTTGGTTTGGTTGTCTATTTTTTTGAAGTCTCAGGCCTCAAGGAGGAGAAATAAAAGTTCTTAAAAAAATCACTCTTATTGGGTTTTATAGTGTCTAAAAGGGACTTTTTTAATTCACAACTCCAAAAAATCACTCTAACTAAACACCCTCTTATGATCAATTTGGAACAGGTGGAGTGTACTCCATACTGGTATAGGCTTGGCATGCAGTTGGTTGGTGTATGTCTGTTGTTCTCGTTCGGGCCAAGTCCTGCAGTAGTTGTTGGATGGTATGCCGCTATGGCACGCACGGTGTGGACTATCCTGCCGGCCACGTCCGTTCCACGGCAACGATGAGATGGCCGGCCGGTACTCCTACTACGCGATCCACATATGTACTCCTACTACACATGAATCCATACCATGGAAACTACTAAGATACTGTGACATGCATGGAAATGCAGGAAAAGGGTGTACAAATCCGTCATCCCGTTGACAAAGCTATCAAAATCCCCTCTTTTTCTTACTTTTTCTGGCTCTTTTCAGAAAGCAAACCCGACCAGCATTGCTTGGCTCTGACAAAGATTCGCAGATTAACAGCCCGGAGCGCGGGAGCAGCCGTTCATAAAAACAAGAGCTTTTGGCAAAAATAGTTTGACGATTTCCCTATTTGCCAAATATAAAATGCAAATGTCAAGTTAAAAAGAGTTCATCTCCAACAGTTTGGCATAATTCACTTGTCAAACTCGGATCTAATTTACATCGGGAACCCTAGAAGAAAAACAGAATTATGTTTATGTACTTCGCCTCTTGAAAACTTACCTCGGAACCCCGAGGCGTAAAACAAAATTATGTTTATGCTCTCCCACCTCTTCTAATAAGTATGGATGTGCCGTGAATGCCAAACGTCATAGCGCGCGCATAAATACGTGCAAACGGCCTGATTTGCCAACACTCACTAAATTGCCAACTCCAAATGCCAAACTCATTGCGAGAGAGTTTTTAGAGCAACTCCAACGGTTTTGCCATTTGTTTTGGCGCCAGTATTGTTTGTTGATTTTTAAAGGAAAATGTATAAATCTTAACACATTACACCGACCGTTTTACAAAAAGTATCCACAAGAAAAAAGAAAATTATAGAGGAGTACATAACTCATGTTCATCTTCCTCGCAGCCTTGAGATCCGTTCGTCACGCCGCCGGCCGCTTTCCAATCGCCGCCGAGCACCGAGCCAAACTCCACAAGGTGGAGGCCGTAGAGGAGGGCTTACTTCTAGGCGAATCGGCCGAGTACACCGCCTCCGCATCGCCAACTCCGTACCCATGACGCATCCTTCGATTCCATCGCCGGCAGCCCGAGCAAAGCTCAGATTTTCACCAAAGAACATCTTCCTTGAGATTAACAGGTCAACAACATCATCACACCAAGAAGACGGCGATGCGGCGACCCTCGATTCTGGACATGTCTCCTCGGCCTCTCCGTTGACACCGGAGAAGATCGCCATCGGAGAACGGAAGAAGCCGGGAGACTTTTTATTCAGCCCCGGTCGCCGTCGCTTCCGCATTGCCGGCGTCGCCAGAAAAACAAACCGCAGGAGCCACGCTCCTCCTCGGCAAAACCTAACTCCACCGCCGAACATCGACGGCGAGCAAAAACCCTAGACCTAGGAGTTGACCAAGACCCTACGAAGACGGGTTGTTGAAGAGACGGACCCCGCTCCTCGTCACCACCGGCAGCGAGGCGGAGGCGAGGGAGTGGGGAGCCGTACCGGCGGCGGCGGCGGTGTCGCCCGCCCTTTCTTTTTCGCACGTATTGTTTGTTGACCATAACTAATGAACTCAATTAGCATAGGAAACATATTCTAAATCTATATATGAAAAAGGTATCTTTCTTTCTCTTGTTTGAGAGAACTTTTGTGTTGAAAATATCCTTATGGACACACATATGAGCAACTTCGAGTTTACACCGATCCGGCATCAGCCTCTCTTTCACCACGCTCGCATTACGTGGGCACGGTTACTTAAAATAAACATGTACTTCCTCTGTCCCGTAATCTTAGTCGTTTTTTGCCCCTGTCGGCGGATAGAAGAAAGTTTCATTTAACTTGGACCGTAAATGCGTCCATGTGCATGCAACATAATGCGAACCTGGACACTCAGAGCATCTACGAGAACGACAGAGAAAGAGGGACGGAGAGAGTATATGGCATAGCACATACTATATTCTGTTGAAATCGTTGTATTGTAGCTTCTCCGTCAAATTTATAGATGCACCGGCCTGGTTGGTGAACTTCAATTACAGACAGAAAGAAATGTAATGTGCTACGTACAGTGCAACACACCATCCATGGCTATTAAATTGGATGTATCAAAAATATCAAAACGACTTATATATGATCAATTTGGAACCGATGGAGTATATACTGGTACAGCCTTGGCATGCAGTTGGTTGGTGCATGTCTGTTTGTTCTCGTTCGGGCCAAGTCCTGCAGTGGTTGCAGTGGTTGTTGGATGGCATGCCGATGCCGCTATGGCACGCACGGTGTACTATCCTGACGATGAGATGGCCGGCCGGTACTCCTACTACGCTCCACATGTACGTGTAGAATCTATCTACTACACATGAATCCATACCATGGGAGACTACTGTGACATGGAAATGCAGGAAAAGGGTGCAGAAACCCGTCATCCCGTTGACAAAGCCATCAAAATCCCTCTTTTTTCTTACTTTTTCTGGCTCTTTTCAGAAAGCAAACCCGACCAGCATTGCTGGGCTCTGACAAAAGATTCGCAGATTAACAACCCGTTCGTAAAAAGTGCTTATATTAATCTGTTCCTCCAAAAAGGCGGAATTAAGTTAAGTGATGATGAGGAAAAGACTACAATATAATTAAGCGATCAAACACCACCTACCATATCTAGTCAAAAGTGGTTGGTTTGCTGCAGCTGCTAGGTGCGTGCAGCAGCTAGTAGCCTTCTTTGGGTTCAATCTAGTCTACTGGGCTGTGGGCTGATAAGATCAACGGAGTCATGCGAAGTTTGTTGGCTCTCCAACTTACGACTCTGATGACGCAATCTCTTCAGAGCATTTTTTTTTAAGAAAAAATGTTAGCCGTCCTAGTCATCTTCAGCTACTACCACTGTTCTCTTCTGTCTAGCATTCTGTCTCGTCCACTGGTTATTCACTAGCAGCAATTGTTAAATCCTTCAGCACACCAGAATGTCTCAGCTGGAGACCAAAACTACCGGGGTGTTGTGTTTTCAGTGTTAGGCCAGTGGTAGACTTCGTTGCCGATTCTCAGAAAACACGCGACGCTGTCGGCGGCTGGCGGCCATATATTAACAAGTGATGATTAATTACCGCGAGTGATTAATTAAGCAAAGCCTTTTTAGTGCCACAAAGCTTCTCATTCATCACTGTCAAGATTACAATATGCAGCGGCTAATTCCACCAACCACGGGGGAATTTCGTCAAGCCAAAAGAAGGAGCGCTAGGTGGTCGAGACAAATTGGACACAATGATCGGCCACCGAGTTAGCATCTCTACTCATTCAGACAAAATTAATCTCTCTAAGTTTTTTACAAAGCTCTATGGTATTGAAATACAGGCCACCAACCGTGGTCCTAACACCCATATTACCCTCCATGAGGCTTTGCAGCTGTAAATTATTGACCTCCGGAGTAACTCGTTCGCCGCCGATCTCTAGTGTCAGCTTAATACCCTCCTTCGCTGCCATAGCTTCTGCAGTGAGGGCATCAGCCACCGCGCTGCAGCAGCAACCATTGTCCATGAGTGGTCTCGGATAACCACCCCAGCTCGCCCCGTGCAAACCGACGGATGAAAACCCCACCGGTGTTTATCTTGATCCAGTTCTCCGCCGGCTTCTCCCACCTCGTTTTCTTCTTCGTCTTAGCCAGTGGACTGTCATCAAGCTGTGCGCGAACAAATCCCGGCCCAAAAAAGGGATTAGCAGCGACTAATCGTGATTGCCAACTTCAACTGGCCTACAACACCCTACCTGCTCCTAATTTAATTAAGAACTCCTGTTGCTCAAAAAACTTAATTAAGAACTCATGTTGCTCAAAAAACTTAATCAAGAACCTTCTAGTACAAAATTTTAAGTTGTTAAGATTATCGTCACGGATATGCCCGCACAGTCATCAGTCGCATGACCCTGGGATAGGGCCGGTGCCGGAGTCGCTTGCTTGCACTACATGCCAGATGCCACCCCGGCCACATTTCTGGATTTGTTTTTTTTTTTTCTCACTTCCGAAGACCCGGAAAGAGCTTTATAATTGCCAATCATTGAGATACTATGTTTCAGCCTTATCAATTGCAAGTTCAATGGAAATGCATGAATGGGCCATTTTTCAGGTTTCATTTAGTTAATTTGGAGACAGTTTATCTTAATAACCACACTGTTTAGGACTCTGTACGTACGTATATCTAGTCTACTAGCTACAAGATGAATGCACAAGCAAAAGTGTGGAGGTGTCCGGCTCCCAAACTTGAGAAGCAAACGGTTGACTTTAAATGCATGTTGTTTTGCTTGTGATTGAAGAGAACTCCTGCAATCATGCAGAACACTGTAATGTGGAATAGTGGATGCATGCATGTACCTCTTGACCTTCAATTCTATTGTCCATATCACAGTCCTGTGGCTTGAGTCTGGTGTACACTATATCATGACCAAGCCCGTTGAAACTCATGCTTGATCTCGGCTGGTTGTGAAAGTAAAGGTGCCCAACCATATGCGGTACAGTTGGTATCAGACAACCTAAGGAATCGGTTCAAGTGTCTAATAAGCACAGCACCCAAAAGCAAAAGCGTGAGTGAATGAACAAACAACAAAAGACGTTGAGCAAATACTTAAAGCAACTGTAATTACATGCGCAAAATTCGCAAGTTGTGGACACGGCAGTGCATTCCTTTCCTGGCCATTGGCCGGTAAAAGGCTGCCCCCGCAAAATGCTAGAAAAATGAAAGAAACAGCTAGCCCATCTACGTACTGAACTTTGGAAGACTGACAAAACTGCTTCTTACTTCGATAATAACCCTGACAGATTGCAAATTAGCAGCAAATTAATGGCGAACTAGCGCTGTCGTGTAAGCTGACCTCACGACGACGCTCCCGGCCTGTAAACTAATCTCACAATCATGGATCATATCATGGCTAGAAATAACAAGCTGATATAGTGCATGGAAACGTGCAAGACGTACGACAGACAGAGTTGGCGCTAGCTACAAATCATGTGTGTGGCCTGGGGTGTGTTTAGATCACCAAAGTTGGTGCAAAATTTTGGATAGATGGGACATGTATGTCACATCGCACACTGTATGCTTGGCGTTTAGTTTGTTAGTGGTAAATATTATCCTACCATGGCGTAACTAGGCCAAAAAAAGAATAATCTCGATATGTACATCTAAACTGTGCGATTAGTTTATTTTTTTTCGCTACATTTAGTATCTTTCATACATGCGTGTCTTGCGGTATTTTTGATGTGATGGGGAATCTTCTTTTGTATAGTAAAATTTGGGAAGGAATTTGGGATCTAAACACACCCCTGTTTTCCTCTCCTACTCCTATATATGATATGATATGGAACTGAGGGTGATCGAGGGGGGCCGGCCTGTTTAACGGGTCGATAGGAACAGCTGACAATACTCTACTGTATTTTGCAAGCAACTGGAGTAAGCAATTCAAGGAATGGACAGGAAGCAGAGGCGATGGAGATGATGATGTTGCCCGTCGACATGGACATGGACGTACGGGCATCACGGGTCGTCGTTGCCGCTCCCGTGACTCGTGGGCTCCTGTCTGCCGGCCGGCCTTGTCAGCAGGGCTATAAGCAAGCAAGCTCCCAGCTAAACCATAGTACTTCCATTATTAATCAGATTTGGAAACTAGTATTAGACAGGTAGTATTACATTATTTTACATGCTGCTACGAGACAGCCGTACGTACCTACTAGTAGTACGTGCACAGTCGAGAACGACGTACTACTGTTCTACTGCATGCATCGATAATTCACTAGTGGTCTTAATTTGATACTCCCTCCATCCCAATTTATAAGTCGTTTGACTTTTTGTCTCTAAGTTTGACCACTGTCTTATTCAAAAATTTATACAAATTTTTTTATTTCTTTTTTTCGTGGATTGTTTTATTAATTAATATAAAATTTTCAAAAAATAGCTAAATTTGATGATGTTTGCATAAATTTTTTTGAATAAGGCAGTGATCAAACTTAAAAGTTTAAAAAAGTCAAAACGACTTTATAATTTGAAATGGAGGGAGTACTAGACAGTAGTCATCTGTTAGACAGTAGTACCTACAAACTGTATGTCGTCGTCTTATAAAGTTGTCTTTTGCAATTACATCTAAGATCCCTCTTGATTTGTGCCACATGGAAATGGCCATAGAAATGGGAGTTGTGGACATTGGATTTGTGTGGCTGCATGCATGGCAACAGTAACGACGACACCTCACTCGTTAATGGAAACTTCAAACACCTGGAGTTGCTAGGTAGATCTTGGAAAGTTGTGAACCACAAGCACATGTACAGCATGCATGTGCCGGCTCAATTATACGAAGGTGAAACATGCATAGCCAGCCTACCGAAAGCATGAATAAGCAGCGAACGACCACTGGCCGAAAGAAACAGGTAGTAACGCATATCTAAACGCCGCCGTGTTCTCATCAGCAATCTCATTTCAAACCTGAAAACAATGCCGATCCCTGAAAAGAACGCGGCCAGGAGAGTACGTAGTCGACACCGGCCGGCCGGCCGGGCAATCTCGCTCACCGGCCGTTTAGATAGTCAGACAAGAACCTGCTGATACTACGACTACGGCGGTCAGCGCGCGCACCACCCGTCGATCGGCCGTCGCTGTTTAGTTTACACTGTTCTTGTTACTGCAAATCCACGTTACGTTCAGCGTGTACGTTGCAATGCCAACCAACAACGCAATGCAAGTTGAAGAAGTGGTGGTGCGTCTGCACCGGCAAAATCCCCTGAAATCATGCGCCAGCATGCTACGAATCCGGCTTTGCTCGCTTCGATCGCTTTCCTCCGCTTAGTTTATATCCAAACTTTTCTTTGACCATATATGCAGCCGGCACCAGCGCTATAACAGTATATGGTTTTCGATTGGCTAATGTTGATCACACCGTGTTTTCTTCATCATGATTGATTAGTAATATTAAAGCAGGATATGATACTATATGGTACGGTGATGGCCGTTGTAGTGGTCGGGTGCCCAATCCCGATCTTCATTTCATTCATTTGCTAATTCCAAATCTTAATTAATGTTTCTGGAAGGTCGTCATCACTTGTTCGTGAGAAAAAGAAAAGGTGAAATTGAGGGCCCAAGCACTGAAAACACACAAAAGAAAAGGGAAAAGCTAGCAAACTAAACAGCGACAAAATTTGGCTATTTCATATGTGTATGTACTTACTAGTACGAGTCTACGGCATACTCGTTCAGACCTCTGGTACATACATAACGACCGACCACCGTTGTTAGCACCAATATGCTTACACTTTTTTTTTAAAAAAATGGATGCATTCGAATTATGGCTTTTTGAACTTTCTATCATTTACGATTTATGGAACAACTATTTGTATTTACGTTATGACCTCTGCTAATGTTCTATCGTTTGTTTTTCTATTCTTCTCAAAAATATCGACTGCAATTTCAATCGTGAAAATTTTCCATTTTGGTCCTTTTTAAAAACGTTTTTGATAAATAGATCCCGGACGAAACATTTGCTAAAAATAGACCATTTTTTGACGTGTTAGGACACCACGCCGAGATATGTGGCTCGGGCGTGGTGTCAGTCGACGCCGAGGTCTGGCTACGTCATCGACGAGCCGGGTCACCGGATCCACCGTGGCACGTGGGGCCGCATACCTCGACGTGCGGTCACTTAACGCCAAGCCCCGGACCTCGGCGTGGCGGGACACAACGCCGAGGTCTGAACACTTGCCCGGCGCGCCATGTCCGCTCGCAGGACAGAGGAGTAAATGCGGTTAGCCTGCGCAACCCTGTTCTGCTACTGTCTAATCGGTGTGCTGGTGTACTAATGCGTGCCTTTGCTCTCTCGCTTTTGCGACGGAACACGGCGATGGCCCATCCTTCCAAACAGTACTATACTCGGTACTAGTAGTTGATTTTTGTGAAGCGGTTTGGGCAGTCCCAAGACCGGTCCAAGGTAAAAAAAAAGCGATACAGAGGAGTAAATGGGGTTGGATGGATGCATGTACTCCTCCGTCCCAAAAAAATTGTAACTGTATGAAACATGACGGTTAAACTTTCTCAACTTTTAAGTACGTGCAACATTTATATCTCTAAATAAATTTATTAAAAACTATGGTAGAATAATATTTATCACAAACAAACGAAACGTCTTTACATTGTGCTAGCAGTGCTTTTTTACAAATTTTTTCAACCAACTAAACGAGACCTAGTCTTAAAAAATCTTTCCGATGATACTATATTTAGTATAAGCATTTATATATTTTAAAATTTAACATGAGTGCCGGCAGTTTATAATTTTGTGTGAGACAGATGGAGACAGCCGTGCGTGTTGCAGATGAGGAGCAGTGCCCATAGGAGTACTCCGTGCTTTTTTTTTTTTGTCAGTAAACGGTCTACTCCACCATTACTGCTAGCTGCTCCCAGTAGGAGTAGCTACTCGCTCTGTCCCACAAATAAACACAATTTTTGAACTTTTATGATCTCTGTTTGAGATGAAATTGTCTAAATTACATTTATTTATGAGACGGACGGGTAGCTTCTCTCTCAACAGAGACCACGTACTTCTTAATGTTGACCACCTAAATTTTACATGGTTGTTATTCAATATTCGGCTCATAAAACAAATACAACAAATCGGATTACATGTGTAGCTAAATAAAATGAATGAATTAAGAAAAGAGCTAAGATTAGCAAAATCGACCCAATACTTAAAAAAGATAACATGTGGTACAGCATATGTGGGCGGTGGGCAGTCTGGGAGGAGGCCGGAATCACGTCTGCACGCGGGGTCCCCACACGGAGTGGGTGCTGCCGTACTACGCTGCTGTGCTGCTGCTCTGCCACTCCACATCTGCCTAACCAGCCTCATTTACTCAACGCGATCGGACATGGCACGCTGCAGTGTTCAAACCTCGGCGTTGTGTCCAGTCACGCCGAGGTCTACGGCTTGGCGCTAGATCAGGGCACGCCGAGGTATGCAGCTCCACGTGCCACGGTGGATGCGGCGACCGGGGTCGTCGGTGACGTGGCCAGACCTCGGCGTCAACTGACACCACGCCGAGCCACATATCTCGGCGTGGTGTCCTAACACGCCAAAAAAATGGCCTATATTTAGAAATGTTTCGCACAGGGGAGTATTTGTCAAAAAACGTTTTTTAAAAAGGACCAAAATGGAAAAATTTCACAATTTCAATCGGGGTTATAATAGACCATTTGCATGTAAACAACCCATCAATAAAAGCTAGAGGAGAAAGATGTACAAACACCACCACCTACTCCATTAAACTCCACGGTGGAGTTCCTACATGGTACCCCTAAACTCCACCGAGATTTGGGACACGCGAATTCTACTTGACAAACTCCACCGTGAAGTAGCTCCACAAAAAACTAGAGTTTGTGGAGTGCCCCTTTAGTTGCCCTCACAGGTCCACCTTTTTTTCTTGAACCGAAAAGTGCGTATAAAAAAACCGTTGGCTAAAAAAATGTAAAGTGGAGTTGAAAAAGTGAAACAGAGTAGTCCCAAACGCTATTCAATACAACCTGGACGCTTTGAAAAATTACAGTTTACCGACCGGTTCCAACAAGTTGGGGATAAAGTTACCGATTTAGGCTGAAAGTGTTTTCTGGTGCAAAATAAAGGTTGGTGAGATACATGCATAGAGGATAGAGGGGTTGGATTAATAACACACCAAATCAGTAGTAAATAAAACTAATCTATCACTCACATGCGATGGATCATGCATTACCTTGACAAGGTCATGCTTGAACTAATTAACTGTGTTGGCTAATGGCTGGTAAACCCTACGACCGGCTGGTCTCAATTCTGCGTGGTAGGTGCATACTAAATGGGTAGGTGCTAATCTCCTAGTACTGTTACGGGCTAAATTGCGACCAAGAATAGTTAATAACAAAATGAGGTATGAAGAAACATCAGTGCAGTATGTACTTGGAACTTTCTCAGAACAAGAATTTTCATTTATTTAAGACAAGCTGAGCATTATTACGTGTTATACGAAGTCTGAATTATATATCTACGTGCTGAACTAGGTGTGATCAAGTTTCATTTTTTTTTTTAAAAAAATTTAATCAAATTGAATGTGCAAGTAGCTGAACTGTCGCATAATTGTATTAAAGAACACCTTATTTTCCCTTGCTTTTTCGGAGGTCCTTTGAGCACATGCATCATATGACTTATTTGATTTCGAAATTGGGCTACCACCACATTTCAAAAAGGAAAATTTATTAACCACAGTGGTATGTGTAATGCAACACCGCTGTGGCTCAAGAGGCCGGCCACAATCGTACCATAATTCAGAATAGAAAAAACTGACAATATGTTTGAACCAGAAGTCTAGAACACACAGTAATCCTCAGATTACATCGATCTGACTATCAGCCGAAGACCTGAACCAAAGAACGCGGAGAAAATCAAGACACACAACCTGAATACTGTGTCCTAGTATTATTCCTGACAAATAATCTGCAGAGTAGTAAACATCGTCTGGATCAATCTTACTGTAGTTGCGTAGTTAACTGGTCAAGAAAACCTGTTTATCTTGCTGAAAACCTGGAGGAAGAAATGGTCGGACCTCAGGACCAGTTGTTGTAGGCAACCAATGCAAGACTGACCACAGAGATCGAGCTCACACGCGCCTACCAACAATACCAAGATACGCGCGGGAGAACCGGTATTTGTGAGGAAACTTGCTTCGCTTCAGTTTGACCCACTATATATATATATATATTTTACTTACTTCGGGCATGCCTGGAGCGATCGTCTAATCCTTTTATTAGCTGTATTTTTTTAGTTGTATAATACATGGAGGGGACAGTTTATACAGTATCTCTTTATTAGCTGGGCGGTAGGATAGATGTTCAAGGTAAACTATAAACTGGATAACAGATTTGGCTGTTGGGATCAGGCGATCAGCTATAGCTTTTTTTAACTCCGGCTAATCAAATGCTTTCATTGTGTTTTTGGCTACTAGAAGCTACAACAACCAAATATGAACCACAGGTTGCAGCAATGATCAACGGCTCTATAACGGACAATATTTACTAATAAAAATGAGCAAACATTTGCAAATACGGCTTGCAGGCAATCCAAATTTGATTTTACTCCTTTAATGTCATTTTGTTACGAATATAAGTTTAGTACAAGTTAGTTTCAAATAAATTGCCCCAATGTGCCCTGTGCCCCAGGTCCCATCAACTTGAATGGCATATGGACTACTAAGAACATCTTTTCTTTTTTTTGAATTTTTAGTGAAAGATTTATGACATCAAATAGGTATACTATAAAAATATAATTAATGAGAATTCTAATGATACTTTGTTGACATCATAAATGCTACTATTACCTTATATAAATATGGTCAAATCTGGCATGCTTTGAATTCTGTAAGATTTTTTATATGGCTTATAATTATAGGGCGGAGGGAGTAGCATTTTTTGAAACTTCGAGGGAGTAGCATTTTCACCACAGTTTATTGACAAATGTCAATGTACAGCACAAAAGAGACTCGTATACTAATTTCATTTAACTGTTTCTCAAAAAAGTAATTCCATTTAACTCTTATAAATTCTGATGCGACAAAAAGAATCCTAATATCTATCTATTTATTCACAGGTTATATATATATATATAAGTTTCATATGCCCAAAATTAGCTTGAGATCGATCTCAATCATGGCCAAACCGTACTGATGGCAATATGTTAGCATTGGAGAGGTGCTGTTGGGGGAAAGAAGAAAGACAGCTTTTGGGTAAGGGTGGCCGACGGTGATGGTTCGGAATCGGACGGGAAGAAGAAGAGCTACTGCGCTAGGGATAGGACTAGGAGTGACAACGGACACAAGATTAGCATAGTGATTAGTGAAGATCGATGACACAATATTGTCCTGGAATCTGCCGAGGCCACGTACGACGGGCCGACAGGCCGAGGTAGGGTCAAGTGCTACAAGTTAAGGAAGAGAGATGGAGCCCTGATCGTTTGATCCAGATCCGAGGGCTCAGATTCATCGCCACATCGAGCATCCGTTCTCTTTCTTTCTGTGCCATCCATGGCCCCGCCATATATCGGCCAACGGTGACAAACGAAGAGACAATGGAGATTTGTTGACACCAAACTCGAGAGCTCACCGGACAAGCTTCCTTCCTTTTTATAACGTCCTGCTGCTGGCCTCGCCTCGCCTCTCACTCCTCCAACCCCCACGTACTACGTTAACCCCACCTCCACCTCCCCGTCGTCGCTACCACGTAGCAACACCCGACGCACGCAAAGACAGCAGCCAGCAGGGGCAGGTTGCGAGGCCGGCGTACGTACGTGCGGCCACCGCCGGGGCTTCTTCCATGGGCAACGCTCTCGCAGGCAAGCGGCGCGCGGCCAAGGTGATGACGGTGGACGGCGCCACGTTCCGGTACAAGACCCCAGCCACGGCGGGTGCCGCGCTGCGCGGCCACCCGGGCCACCAGCTCCTGGAGTCGGAGGAGGTGCGGCGGCTCGGCGTGCGCGCACGCCCACTGGATCCCCGACGCGCCGCTCAAGCCCGGGAAGCTCTACTTCCTGGTGCAGATCCCGCGCGGCGGCGGCGCCGACGACGACGACCCGCGGGCGCCACGCAAGACGTGGTCGGGCGCGCTGCACGTGGGCGCGCGCGAGCGGCTGGAGAGCCTGATGCTGTCGCGGCGCACCGTGTCGGACGTGTCGTCCATCGTGCCGTGCTCGGCCGCGCGGCTCGCCGCGGCGTCCTTGTCGTCGCCGAGGCGCGGCGGCAGCATGAAGGCGCCGCCGTCGTCCGTGGAGGTGGGCGTGGACGGCGCGGTGCGGCTGCGCATGCGCCTGCCCAAGGCGGAGGTGGCGCGGCTGATGAAGGAGAGCAAGGACCCCGCCGAGGCCGCCGAGCGGATCATGCAGCTCTGCGTCGCCAGGGACCAGGGCGTGGGCGTCGCGACGACCACGCGGCCGACGACGACGACGCGCCCACCCATGCTGCCGCCGGCATCCGCGCTGCTGTCCGGCAGGAATAACCCGACGCCGCCGCCGCCGGGCTGCTTGAAGAAAGAGGTGAGCACGAACCCTGCTAGCATGCATAGTCAAAAGTTCCATCTCGATCCATCTTCCTGCTCCATTTCCCTTTCCTTCGATTAGTTACAGTGTATTATTTTGTTATTACCTTGTATCCTCTCCACGGTTCTTTTTGAACCATGATGATTGGTACAGTAGCAATTAGCAAAACAATACTGGTAACAACTCTGAGGCCGGAGTTGTTGCAGCTTAAACAAAACTGCGCGCTAGGCCTTAGCAGCTGGTTAGGGATGTCTCTTGTGCTAACTACTACAGTAACAATAACTAAACAAAAGGAGGGCAATTAGTAGAAACAATTCATATATCCAATCATTACCCGAAGCTAGCTGCGCGAATCTTAAAGCAGCACGAGTGGTCCCATGACACTAGGATGGAGTAGATAGGACACGTACGGGCAAGCGCCCAAATGCGCAAAGACGACAATGGAATGGATGGACAAAAATTTTAGAATCCGGCCAGTTCGTGTGATCGATTTTCCTCCTTTTTTTAATGATCATCAAAAATCCCGGCTGAAAATGAATGAATCATCAACATACGAGAAAGGCACACGCCGGAAGCTTAGGACGATAGATATTTTCTGTGCCTCTCTGGAGTGGAGAAGCTCTCGCGTGCCTCCGTAGTAGTCGGTGAATCCTCTGGGAAGTTTGGGTGATGGACATGCTGGTGCTGCACGCAAGGGCGGGCGCGGCCACTTTTCGGGGACGCGCGCTGTGGCCGTGGGGCGCGGCGCGTCACTTGCGCCGCGCTCGCGCCGGGCGGCACCGGCACGCGCGCGCGCGCCCGCAGTGCGCTCGATCCCACGCCTGGACGGTCACGTGGTGTGTGTGGCGACAGACAGCACCGAACCTTCCGACGCCTTCTTCCAATCCATGCATCATGGTTGGTTGATGAGACTATAGGTAGCAGCCTAGCGAGGCATGTGTGGTCAGAGTTTCAGGGAACTCCGATCCACTCATCACAACCTTATTTTTTGTTTTGTAAACCATCATTTTATATACCCATATATGCATGTCTGTGACAATGACACCAAAAAAAAAAAAAAAAAACTAGCTACATAATCCAAACAGGGCCCCGGCCCGATTATGTATAGAGCAAGAAATGTCAATTACGGAGAAATAATCATAGCATTACACATTTGTGTACTTCAATGTATATATAGCTAGCTAGCTAGCCTGACATCATGCTTATCAACTTAATAAAATTACTAATTTTTTTGAGAAATAAATAATTGAATAAAACTATCAATCAAATCGTGCCTCGCAGATATGAACAAAGGGGAGTAGCTCCCTTTGGACCACACTGAACTAAAGGCCAAGTTCATAACTACTCCTAGGAAGCAGGTCAAGTCAGCCTCATCAGTTAATTAGCTAATCAGAGTATTTATCTCCTTTCATCACAAGGAAGTAAAAGAAATGCATGTCAGTATGAGTCTGGTTCTTGTAGTAGGTGCTCTCACTTACCCTCTGCTGCCTCTAGCTTATTAACAAATCCAGCATAGTAGGACCAGCCTTTGGAATTGGATGGATCAGTAGCTAGTTAACTAGCCCTAGCTTGCTTGCTAATGGATCCACGTCACATGAGGACGAGTACACACGCGTCCGCCTAATCGGCCCGTGCATGTGCCTAAGATTCCGTGTCTCTTAGACTAATCACGCGCGCGCTCTACTGTACCACGGCCGCGGCCACCTCATGGGATTAGCATCGGTGACGATGACCAGTTGACATGCACATGCGTGGCTCGCAAGGACTGCCCCACCCCACCGGTCAGGTGACGTTTTCAGACGTAGGCATGCCATCATCTTCCTCCTATATATATATGAGTATTTTGCATTGCTTCAAACATACACATTGATCTGAATAATGTCATTTTAAACAGCCTCATCTATTTTGTTTTTCAATATGCTTACGAGTACATATTATACATATAATATCACGAGGTAAGTAAAGAATATAACGAGGCAAGTAAAAAGATATGGCATCTGTCCGTTCCGAATTATAAGCCGTTTTGACTTCTTTCTTTTTTTACATCTATAGTCTGAAATGGAGGGATACTTCTAATGTGGTTGCCAAATAAGAAGAACGTCCACTACTATTTGCGGTTAAATGGGATGGGACTGCACATCACTTTTCTAATGGAAAAAGGGCCCTAATAGAGTTGGTAGTAGGACTTACAATGAACCGATTAGTTCCGTTGTCAACTTGGTAGTTTGTGATAAACAAACAATCCAGAAGGGGAACGCACGACGATTAGTCCTTGCAGCATTTACTACCACCTGACGTACGTCGTGCAAGTCGTTAGTAGCCCGGACAAATCAAAGGACAATCATGAACTGTACAACTTCGCTTCATTTTTTTCTTTCTTTTCTTGGTAGTAGCTAGAAGAGAGAAAGCGAGATCTCGAGTAATAAGAGTCTATATAGTGATTAATTTCATTCATAATCGCAACGCTTTCTTTTCAAGGGAAATCATATCGTCCGCTTGTCAAAGGCTTTCCAACGACCCGTCCCAATCCCTGTGACTTTACCAAATCCAACGATGCCTTCTATGCATCTGTTTACACATGGCGTCCACCAATCTCGATTTACCTCTTATTAGCTTAATTACACTGTTAATCTGAATTCACATTCTGAATTTTCAATTTCCCTTAATATTGCAGAAGCGGACGAGGTTCATGGCAGTTCCAGACGAGATCATCGGATGATGACAATGCGAAAGCCAGCCTTGAGATGGAG
Organism: Hyparrhenia diplandra; assembly: GCA_015847255.1. Lineage (NCBI taxonomy): Eukaryota > Viridiplantae > Streptophyta > Magnoliopsida > Poales > Poaceae > Hyparrhenia > Hyparrhenia diplandra. The sequence continues at coordinate 20,918 of JADLZK010010871.1, read as the reverse complement.
TACTCTTGTTTTGCCTTGGTTTTGTTTCTCTTCAGTTCCCCTGCCTGATGTCTTCTTCATCACCACACCAGCAACAGCAAGATGGTTTTGCTGGGGTCATTTGGAACATGAGAAGCCGCTCCCACACCTTTGGCTTCCTATCTAATCTCCCCACCAATTCTCATCCAGTCCTAAGTCTTTTAGGCCGGTCACCATCTACGTACTTTATTTAATCTCTTCTGTTTTCCTTCATAGGTAAACCTAGCAGTATAGTAATGTAGTTGTAGTAATTAATTAGAAAAGAAAACGCACAAAATGACGCGGAAAAAATGTAGCAATATGTACTGTACTGTACTGGTGTGAAACATGTACCAACCTTGATCAGATCAGAGGATCAATGTGAACCAACCACTGAATCAGAATCAGAATGTATATATATGTTTGTATATGCATAATTAGCCACGTGTATATATGTTTCCTGTTCACTTCTGCTATAATTTCCAGTGCGATTAGGTCTTGCGCCGCCACCCCAACCCCTAGGGGCGTCGCCGCCGGCTCCCGCTTTCCACCACCGTTGGTCCCCCTTCCTTCTCCTCCGGTATCACGCCGGGGTTGAAGGGAGTGGGGATCCGGCGTTTTTAATAAGTTTTTTTCCTAATAGATCGAGTCTTCAAGTTTTATGGTTTCTTCGGAGATCCAATCGAAGAGATTGGTCACGGCATAAGGCGTCATCAAGATCATCGATGGAGCAATAGAGCATGTCGTTCCTCAGCGGTGATGGCAAGACGAAGACATCACCATTGATGGAGAATAAGGTACTCCGACCCTTCCTTTGTCTCGTTGTGGTTCTATGCGGCCATGGCGATGAGCTAGTGAGATTTAGTTTTCCAACGATATCTAACGGATATCGGTTGGATTTGTGTTCTCTCATGACGAATCTGGTGAAGGCAACGACGATGAGTTGGACGACGTAATCGGTGGCGCCAATTTCATTATGTTTGCATGTGGGTATGAGGATGACGGCGGTGGATGGTGAGATGGTCTTGTTCGTTCGGTCGAGCTTGCGTCCATGGCATATCCGTTTGGGATGGTGATCCTAAATGGTGGAATTTATGGTTTTTTTAAAGGTTTCTTGTCTCCCCCATCAATGGAGGTAGAGTAGTTTGGTTTACTTTTTTGTAACGGGAGGATGTAACTTGCTTTAGGGCAGGTACATTGCTACACGTCGATCGTCTCATGCAACGCCACGTAGGGATTTTTGATAAAGTGGAGGAAAGAGAGAGCGAAAAGAGAATGAGGTCGTTTCCATGAGAAACAATCATCTCATGAGCTAAAATTTAGGAGTATGAGACAACTTATGTACCATTGTATGAGTTGTTGTTGTCATGCACCTCACAATCCTACTTTTTCTCTGCCCATAAATTAAGGAACTGCAAGCTACTATGAGACAACTTAAAGGAACAACTAATGTACGTCTAGTCTATTAAGTCGTCTTAAATTACGTGTCACTATATGAGACGGGTTATGAGACAACACCAATATACCTGCCCTTAGTATCAATAGAATTTTGCCTTATCGTTAAAAAAAAAATCCAGTGCGATTGTTTCGCAAAAAAAATTAAGAAAAAATCCAGTGCGATTGTGCATGCGATTCACGGTTCACCCATCTTGTCGTACGCATGCGTTTTGCACGGCGCCATTTTGACCGGTGGTGATTCTCTAACGGCGACGTCCGGTATAAAATCTTTGCCGCGCCGGCGCCGGTGACGATCGAGTCGAGACAAAAGTTGGTGCACGCCTCACCTCACTGGTCACTGCTACGACGACGGCCGCCGACCCATCCATCGCCACGCGCGCGCCGCATGTGCGGCCATAAGGCTCGCGACACAATCGCCGGTCGCTTTTATCCGGCGCGGCGCCGCCTTTCCGCCACGCTACGGCCGCCGTGGCTATCGCCGTCGCTCGCCTCGCTGTCCCTTGCTTCTTTTGATCCTTATCGATCCTCTCTTTTTGGACAGAACTGTTGACGGTGGTGGTGCACTGCTGCTGCTGCTGCTGCACCAAAGTCGGCAGCAGGCACCGGCACACGAAAAGGTGAATGGGACTGGCTCAGCTCATGTGTGATGATTTTTTTATCCGTTCTGCTGATCGTGTTTTTGACTTGTTTTGACATGTTTTTTTTTTTTTTTTTTAATTCAGGTCAGGCCATCTTTGAGGAAGTATCGCAGGCTGGAACTGGAAGGATGGCCCAACCTCCATATATACTCTAGCAGAATTGCAATGGCCCAGGCACCAGGAAGTTTTTCAAAATTTAACCCTTTTTCAAAACTATTTTCAAATCTATCCCTATTTTGAAACTATTTACACCCTGTGTATCCCTTTTGTCGCGCCGAACTAGTAGGCGCGACATTTTACACACGGTCGCGCCTAAGCATGCGGCGCGACGCGTGGCATGCCACACTGCCAGCCGTTGGGCCGCGGGTCAAGGCGTGTGTGGGTCAGCCGGTGGGTCCCACCATGTCGCTACATTACGCGGGGCGCGACACACGACCGCGCTCGATAAGAGGGCGCGACGGGTCCAAGTAGGGTTCCCTGTTTGGGCCCCGTGGAAAGCGCGTGGGGCCCACCACGCCGCTGGCCGACAATGAGGCGCGACGGAGAAGTTAGGTGTCGGGCCCGACTTCCTCTTCCTCCTCACTTCTTCTCTCTTTCTCTTTCTTCCTCCCGCCGCCTTTGCGCTGCCGGGCCCGCACACCCACCGCCGCCCGGGAGGCGCCGCCGGCCGTCCCGCCCTCGTAGAAGCCGACGCCGGCCGGGCCTCCCGCCCGACCTGCCGGCCGGGGTGGAGGCAGGGGCGCCCGGCCCCGCCTTTGCGGCTCGCTGCCGAGGCCCGGCGGGCCGGGCGGTGGTGGCATCGGCCGGCCTCCCCCTCCTTCTCCAACAAGGTGCTAATCCCTTCTCTTCTACCCTCCCATTTCTTGATTTGTTAGTTGTTCATGGTTTTTTTTTTGATTAAAATGAAATTGTTAGTGATTGGAGCGTTAAATGGTGCAATGTGGTTCGTAGAATCGGTTTAGGATTCGATTTGTCTGCGTGGATTTGGTTAAGAGAACGAGTTGCATGAGAGTAGTTCATTGATGCATGCATTAGGGTTTAGGGTTTGTTATTTTTCTATTTTCCAATGTGAAATTATAAGTGATTGGGCCGTTTATTGATGCAATGTGGTGCGTGGAAACGTTTTAGGATATGTTTTTACTTGTGGATTTCACCTAGATTAGATTTTTCATGGATGAAGTTCTTTGTTGCATGGAGGTGTTGAGTTTGTTTCAAATATATATTGGCAATATGGTGTTGAGTTTGTTTCTAATATATATTGACAATATGGTTGTTTTACTTATAGCTTTTCTTTCCCGATTACTTTGTAGATGGACCGTTTAGTGCGCTTTTTTAGTGGTGGCAAAGTTAGAGAGGATGGCAAGTTTGAGAACATGCATGAACAAGTTCATTTTTTGGTAGACCTCCTAGCTTTGATGATTTGGTCGGACATTGTCGTGGAGAAGTATGGATGGCCGTGTAGTATGACCGTCGCTTTGATCGTGGGAAGGAACGAGCACACTATGCCCCGATGCCTTTGTCATGTGAAGATGATTGGAATAACTTTGTGGAGGTTGTGAAGGGTAGTAGTGTTCGATTGCTTGGAAGTTGTAGTGGAGAAGGTGATGAACCCCGTTGTTGTTGTGCCCGCTGCTTGAGAACGTGGATGAGGAACCCGTAGGGTTTAGGGTTTAGGGTTTAGGGTTTAGTATCTCTTGTTGTTGTATTGAACCATGTATGTTTAGTTAATTGAACCTTGCATCTCTAGTTGTTGTATTGAACCATGTCATGTATCAACAATTACGTGCGGTGTTGGTCTTTCATTCTCTCCTGAAGTAGCAAGTGTTGTTCGTGGTTGAGTATAATGAACACAACGATATGCGTAGATTGAAATGCCAACAACTAGACATTACTTCGCATGCTTCACAATTGTTCAAAGCATAGAGAATGGTCACTACAATTTCTTACAAAAGTGGGTCACCCACAATTATAGGGGTCCATGCATCATACACTTGGTGGTTCGAACAAAAGATTTCCTAAGTCGTGGTTCGAACAAAAGTGGGCCACTAATGCCTTCCACATAGCTAAGTCAAGGGCGGCCAAAATCAGGGTCGTCCTCCCAAATAGTCCGATTCCAATCATCGTGAGTGGGAGTCATTCCAAACATCCTCATGGCCGTTCTCCTTGTCCCGGTGGGCCCGGTCCTTGGCCTCGTCCTCGTTACCATTGTCCCGATCGTGCACGCGTCTTTGCCATCGTCATCCTTTCCCTCGTCCCTCTTGTCGTGGCGAAGGAACTATGAGGAACAAAAAATCCACATTACAACAACCTTACCAAGTAGCGAAATGTGAAAACAAGTTTTGAAGAACAACAAATGCTCACAAAGCTCGCGTATCATATCCCGTCGACGTTGAGCTTCTTGTTCGAGAAACGGCTCCATAGCCTCCCAATGCTCCCTCCTTTCCTCGGCCGAGGCGGTCGTAGTGTTCCTTGTTTTCCCCGCCCGATCTCAAGGAGCTCGTCGCCCAAAAATCGAGATGGTAAGGACTAATGTCCTTACCTTTAGCTTTACAAGAGTCTCTACCGACCTTCGTCCGGTGTTACCCTCGGGTGTTGCAACACCGCCCTTCCGCCTCACCTTTGCTCTCTTCGACTTTTGCCTCCTCACAATCATCCTTTTCCTCTCCAAGGGGAATTGAACTTGGGAGAAAACAAATTGGCCATAGCCTCACCAGCGCCAAAAATCCTCCCAATCACAAGTCTTCCCGGCTGAGTGAAACATAAATAACAATAATCATACTTATGCATTAGCAAAGTTAAATAAAATAGGCATGCAAGGCACAAGTTCGTTATACTCACAAAGAACTCATTTGGGCCACCATAAGCATTGCCACAAAAGAGCAACCAATCCCTAACTCGGAGGAACAACTCCTTCACGGGCCTTGATGGCGCACTTGCACTTCTTATCCCGAAGGCCAAGGCATGGCCATGCCATGCGTCCCATTGAATACTCCTCTTGCGGCCTCTCGTTAGGCCATGCGGGTTTTGGTCCATAAACATACTCCTCAAAGTCACAAGGCCGGAAAACCGGTTACCAAATCACGCCGACCACCAACGATAGAAAGGAGTGAACAAATCCGGGTCGGCTCGGAAGTTGGAGGAACGCCTTCTCCCCACAATGGCATGTAGGAGGATTACGAAGACGGTGCCGCGTGCGGCGTCAACCTTCTCCTCTCTTCGGTCATCTCGGGTGGGTTCGGCGGCGGAGGCACCCACCGTTCAACTCTTCAAACTTAACGGTCTTCCAAGGGTCATATGGAAACAACAAGATGGAATGATCCACCCGTTCTTGACCGTCGATCCACCGATAAAAATTGCATCCTTCTCGCCCATCCGCCCCGAGGACCACGCCAGCGGCAAACAGTAAAAGCAAAGACGGCCGGGCGGACTTTGGATGCACGGATCGCTTCACTTTGGCCGGCCACCCACGGTGACAAAGCGGCGTCGGCAAGACGGTGACGGAATGGACCATCCCCATCATGGTCCTCCTGATGGTGCACAAACAGGGGACAAGTCCATGACACCTAGCAAAACCACCATAATGAAAACTATTACATATAACTGCAACACAAATAACACACCATGGAGGCGTTACCGACCTTCCGACTAATACAAATTGTGAAGTGTTACACCATAGATTATTAGACAACATGATTGATATTAAAAATTTTAACCATCTCATTGTTACTTAGCCATAAACATAATACTACATCCATCTATTTTATACATAGTCACAACGAAAATATTGAAAAAAATACGAAATATTCATAAACCCTAAACATGATACATGGTAAAAATCCCAAGTAAACCTTATGAAACAATCAAACAAACTAATCTCCATACATGGTTAAACATCCTAGTCAAACCATAAGACATGAAACATAATTTTCAAAACAAGCAATCCTAAATGAACCCTTAGCAACCCATAATACATGATCAAATATTCAATAAACAAGAAATCCACCATGGGAAATGTTATTCAAATGATGTCATTTAGGGTTAGGTTTCAATTCCACAATTCCACCAAATGAAAAGGAAATTAGGAAGCTAGATGACACAATTAGGGAAGCTATTTAACAAAAGCAAAGTCAACTAGCAAACAAACTAGACATTTGGAAGCATTAGGAGGAGAAAAAAGTGCAAAGAAGGCTACGAAAGACTCACCTGCCCTGGTCCCCTTCGTGCTTCCTCGGAAAAGTGAGTGGGGAAGAGAGGGGGACAAAAAGTAGATCTGGCGGCAGCATTTATACCATCTCGTCGCACCAAACATATTGGCGCGACATGGTGGGCCCACGCTGCGTTCTGACGAGGCCCAAACAGGGAACCCTAACGGGCCCGTCGCTACCCGACCAATCGGCGCGATTTTCACGTCGCGCCCGCATGCGTAGGCGCCTGACATGGTGGGACCCCGCCCGCCGCCACGCCCGGTCAATCAACGGCGCGGCCAGCGTGGCATGACATGTCGCGCCGCATGCGTAGGCGCGGCGTGTGTAATTGTCGCGCTATTAGTTTGGCGCGACAAAAAGGGACACCCGGTGTAAATAGTTTCAAAATAGGGATAGATTTGAAAATAGTTTTGAAAAAGGGTTAAATTTTGAAAAAAATCGCCCAGGCACCATTAGGCTGTAACGAATGGAACAAAATATGCCCAACCTTTCATGTATGGCACGTGCATCTTACTTTATCACTGCAGAACCATCGCCTTATCATACTCGTACTCTTAAAGAAGTCAACATTTGCATTGCAGATGCATTTCCAGGGGAACAAGTACTTGCAACTTAATTGGGAACAAAAATGGGCGCATCAGCCAAGTAGGCACTATCACAACCGCACAAGTAGGGAATGGATCTCTAGTCTCAACCATTACCAAAGCAAACATGGAACAAAGGAAATGGCACATGTTCCTAAGGACACGTTGGGATATCGAATTGCTATGGTTACCCCAATCAAATCCTGTAAAGGGGTCTGTGTCTCTGTGATACTCGACAGATTCAGTACTATAATTGAGCTAACCAAGAAGTAGCCTTCAGAATCTATCACATTGTACTATCTAAGAGATGCTGCAAAACTGCTACTTGCAGAGAACTCACTTGACCCACGGTATCTATGGAGGTTATAAAGACAAACCTGTACAGAATTAGCTTCTAATGCGATATCCATGGGCAGTAAAGCTCAGCGGATGAGCCCAGTAGCTCCTGCATCTCCCTTCCAACAATTGATCAGGCATAGCAGAGCATGATTGGGCACCAAGTTTTTGTCAGGAAGTCGTGCCTTCGTCAATGGTGACACATCATTCTCATGAAGCCACATCTCAATCGCGACCCTCTCATATGAGTATCCATCGGATGCGATGCATGGATTCTGCATTACCCTCTGCAGAACAAAAACATAAGGAAGTATTACCTCACAGCCTTCAATTCAATTTCAAGCAAAATAATGGAGACAAATCCGTGAGTAACTTGGACTACCTGTAAGTCCGGGCTTGTTTATTGCACACAAATCTAACCCCAATCCACATGGTTTAGGAGGGATTGAGGTGAAAAATTAACTTAAATTTCCACCTAAATCCCTCCCAAGTCCCAAGCCAATATGGATTGGGGTAGATTTGCAGCCAAACAAAGCTCTATTGTAGTTTTGATTTTATAAATCAGGTACACCATAACATGCTTCAGTCTCTAAAATTGATTTCAATTTTCAGTCAGGCAAGCAATAGTGTTCTTCATCTATTTTAAACACATCAACTGCCTGGCCAAATTAGATGTGATAGAAATGGTAGAAATACCTTGAGTATAGGGCAAATAAAATGGCTTGGTGGTGCCGTTGGGACTACCTGTACTGAGTCACAGGCAGTGCTGGCAATATTGTTCAGCCGCTCTAAAACTACAAGAACCTTAGACTTCAGGTCAGGTCGATCCTTGCTTCGCATTTCCAAACAACTTAGGCCAAGCTGGGTTAGCTCATGAGCTTCTGGCAAAGGCCAGTTTCCTGCACGCTGGTCCAGGATGTCAATAAGGCGATCCTCTTCCACTGCTACCTCAACAGTGTCTACTAGCCCCATTGGTGAATTTGCAGTTAGAAGCTGCAAGAACACCATGCCCAAAGCATATACATCAGATTTTGCGGAGACTTGACCTGTCCTCTGATACTCTGGGTCCATGTAAAAACAGTGTACCAACTAGATCTGTTGCTTTTCGAATTGTATGTGTTGACGAAGCGTCCCTTAATGGAAGCAATGTTGCAAGGCCTGCATCGCCAATTTTGCTAGTGAAATTGTTGTCGAGGAGTATATTTGCAGGCTTGAGGTCACGGTGGATAATTGGCTTTGGTTTTGAACTGTGTAGGTGGATAAGTGCCAATGCCATTTCCCATGCAATACGGAAACGGTGATACCATGGGAGTGGGGCTGTGTCTCCTTTGCACTGCAGCCGATCCTCAAGGCTGCCATTCTCCATGTACTCGTACACCAAGCAAGGTCTGTCCAGACAGGCACCTAGCAGCAGTAACAAATGGCGATGCCGGGTCTTACCCAAAATCTCAAGCTGCACAATAGAGCGCATCCCATAAAAATTTAATGAAGATAACATGAACTAACATGAGATGACAAATAAGGCATCTATTTCTGTATAAGCATGGACTTCATTCTAGATTTCAATACAGCAGTGATCTTGCATGCTGGGATCCTAGCATCGCAGATCTTAGCTCCGTTTGTAAAGTTAATACAGACATATAAATATTTAATTACTAGTTCCATTACGATCTTCGTACTAAATTGTTAACTTTGCAATGGTGCGGGATATACCTCCTGTTCGAAAATGCTTGGTAATGCGACTGTCATCAGATTTGAGTACTTTTATGGCCACAGTCTTCTGGTGCATTTTTGCCCTTGTACACTGTCCCATTAGCTCCTGATCCAATCTTAAGTGCCTCTGAAAACGATGATGTAGCAGATTCCATCTCCTCCCATGTAAATATTATGTATGACTTGCCTCCCAATTCAAGAAGTTTCTCCAGCTTTTGCATATTGTCAGCCTCCCTTGATGCCCTAAGCTGCAAATTCTGCTTTTTTCAAAAGCTTCTTCTTTTGCAAGGTCTCTCACATGCCTCGCTTGCGCCTCTACAGCGCATCCGCTGCTCCCTCTCTTTCCGTGCTGCCTCAATGGTAGTGTTGATCCTGTATTGGACCTCCACCAGCCGAGCCTCCTCTTGAGCACGTCTTTCAGCTAGGTCAATCATCTAACATATGTTGAAGACGTGTAAGGTTATGTGAATTTGGAAAGTAATTAGCTGCTTGTATTGAGAAACAGTACCTCTAAACTTACTTGCTGAGAAGCAGTGGTAGACTCATCCTGAACAAGTTTGCACACTCCTTTCATATGCTCTAGTTTAATCCTGAGTTTTTCAAGCTCAAAATTGACATTCTCCTGTGTTGCGGGAATCAGAATTATGGGAGTTCAGAAATTGGCAAAACATGCCCTAACTTGCCTATTCAAGAAGTTTTAAGATTAAACAAAGAGTAATTTTCTTTACAAACTACAAAAGCTATGGAAGTCAATTTCATGAGACAAAAAAGGTTAACTACTCTATGAAGATGCTCATATGTGATTTCCTACATCCTAGCTGCTTTAGTTCTGAACTCACTTCTGATAAGTAATTGCAGGAGATATAAAGGTACAATATAAAGGTACAAAATGTACTGTGATGCATAAATGATTGTGAAAAAGACTACATGACCAAACCTTGTCTTCTGAAAGCATCAATTCCTGCAGTGCATTGCTTACAGTTGGAGCTTTGTCTGTGATGGGAAAGTTACTAGATCCAGATATTTGACCACTAGCACAAGGAGTGCTTGCCTAATTAAGAAATTTGAATAGATGAGATAAGTCAAGCCATCCAAGTGTTAAATCTGTTGAAGTAAAGAAAATTGCAAACATCTGTACAAATGCTGGCACATATGTCATATGTGATTGCACAGCAGCTTTAGTACAGACAACTAACTGCTGGATACATAGAGATCTGAAACTGATTCTCATGTAAAAATATTCAGCCTCATATATCAGTAGACAACAAAAAGGCACACTGCACAATTAACTAACCCTGTCCTCTGAAAGCATCAATCCCTGCAGCGCACTCTTTACAGTTAGATCTTTGTTGGAGACAGGCAAATTAGTAGATGCAGAAATTTGACCACTAGCATAAGGAGTGGTTGCATAGATAAGAAGTATTAATAGCTTAGATTAGTAATGTAATTTAATTGCTATATTTTTCAAATTACAGGAAATTATAGAGATTAGTTTAGGAAACCAGAAGGATACAATATGTGATTGCAGAGCTGCATTAGTACAGACAACTTTAGAGACACAGATATAGAGGTCTGGCATGGATTCTCATGTATAATGATTCAACACCATAATGCTATTAATGCAGTAAAATGAAATTTGAAGAAAACTCATGACCAACCTCATCCTCTGAGAGCATCAATTCCTGCAGTGCCCTGCTCATGGTTGGACTTTTTTCTGAGATCTGTGAGTTACTAGATCCAGCACTACAAGGACTGATACTTTGATCTTTATCAACAGTAGATGTTGAGGTGCTACCAGAGAGATGTTCTTGTAAAGAGTGTGGCCAATTATGATGTGCAGAGGGGGGACTGTCCAGACTCCCACCGAGCGAGTTGGATCTGGAATTTGTGGAAGGTGTGATATCTGCATGGGATGAAAAGGATAAATTTCTCAGACTGGTTTGTGCCTGAACCAAATGACACCCATTTCTTTCCCATTGAAACCCAAAGGGCCAACAAAAAGGAAACTAGGAGCCCCAAACTTCATGAATACAAACATACTAGCAAACAAGCTCTCTATATTACTATACCAGCTACAATTACAAGGAGGCTCCACACAACTACTATGGTTGTTAAATATAACAAATAAATAAAGTTGGAATCATTTATTATTCTATCCTGACAACAAATAGAAATTCAAAAGACTTTACCTGATACTGATGACTTATGTGAATAAAGCTCACTGTTAGAACTCTCATTGACCTGGAGTATCTTAGAACTGTTGTCACTTTCTGATCCAGAAGAATAAACCATGGACAAGCCACCTTTTGAAATAGCGTACACCATACAAAAAGCTTGGAACACACATGCATATGCGAGGACATCCTAGTGCCCTTGGACTTCCTAAGCCATTTACCGAATTAGCACCTTTTCATGTATGCAGTTCATAATTAATTAGTACGAAACAAGTTTTGAGTACCTTATAAAAGTTGCCTTGAGAAGAGACACCAACAAAAAAGCTTGTGGATTTGGCATGCTAAGACAACACCTGAAATAGTTTCTGCCACATCATCACCCTTGACGACCAATACTTCAGCTTCAACCTGAACACCAAAGGTATCACAAATGTAAAGCAGGTCGTTCAAAAATTCATAGTGTTATTGCTTGCTAATGCCACTTGCTGTTTTCACAAATCTATCCGATATGCTTGAAAGTACTATTACTGATCGGCATTAATTAATTCATAAGGTGTGCCTAATTATTCTTGCCCATTCTTGTTATTCAAGTTATCGCATTATCTTTATTTTGTTTGAGTGTGCACATCAGAATGTGGAAATTCCAAAAGAAGAAAATCTGTCTTGAAAAGGAGCCTCAAACCTTCCCATCACACATGTTCCTGTACATAAGGAGCATATTTTGGGCCTCACGTTCGACTTCCTTTTCGTATGCACTGGCAATGTCATCCCTCACTTGATCAACAGGAACATAGTTGCCCACTACAAAGAACAAAGAAAATTTGTTTGCCAGCTAGATTTGCAGCTGCAAGAGAATGTACACATTTGAATTGAAGAATGCCTACTTACTCGGGGTTGGGACAAGTGTGACCTTTTGCCGGACATGGATAAGCATGAACCTTGTCCTCTCTCTGGTACCAAAGTTTTTCAGAGCCCATCTCACTGCATATTTGCTGGACTTGGAGCTGCTCACGGCCAACCCAATAGTGATAGGTGGATCACTAGACGGTGATGATTCAGTGACCACGGTTTCTTCTTGGGTAGCCATGGCTTCACGACCTTTGTTGCATGTATCCCTTGTACAATGAACCTGCAGCGAGGAATGAGGTATATCCTGTTATATCAACAGACGGGTCCGGCATTTGAAGCCAATTAACCAAATTAACTTACAAAATACAATTCACAATAGGTGGCTGCTCCAGTTCTCCTACCTTGGAGCCTCGCCTCCAGCCGCGCACTGGCCCCAGCAGCCGGCCACCGACTTCCCAGCGCACTGGCGTGCTCAGCAACTGCCGGCTGGCAGCTGACCCGCAGCCGCTGCGGCGCTGCCTGGCCTCAGCCCTCCACCCTACAGCCTATCCGGGCCCCGCTCGGTCTCCTGGCACACGAAGACCTGCGGGCTGCGGCCGCCCCCAGGCACGGCGCCGGCGGCCGCCGATGAGGGTTAGGAAAACGGGAACGGGAGAACAGAAGAGAGGGGAGGGAATGTGCTTTTTTGGAAACGCCGATTGGAACCTGGAACCTGGCGGCTGGCGCTGCTCGAGAAGATTGGGCCAAATGGGCCTTCTTGGGGCGTTTGGGAGGGAGGTTGAACCCAGGCAGAATGTTTTTTTTTGGGCTGAATTATGAATACAAGGGTATCTTATTTTGTTTTTTTTTCTTGTATTACGCATACAGGAGATTCGAGGTTATTTTTTTAGGACAGCTTTCTTGTGCTGGTCTTAAACCTGTGGTTAAAATTTCATTCATAATTTTAAAGACGGTTTGATTTTGTTGTCTATTTACTCCAAAATTACATGTACTGTGTCATACTGAACATGTCCGATTATCAGACGTTCAGTTTGCACTATGGTTTCAGGGTTTTCGTTGGTTTTTGTTTGATTTGCTTCCGTGTCTTCACAGCCTATTTCCTTTTTTTTTTTTTTTGACACAAAGACAACGCTGAGACGCCACAACACGCACGCACACTCACCCCTATGAACACACGTCGCAAAACCCCTACCCCCTATGAGCACCTCCGAAGGACCGAAGACCCTACAGATCGGAGATTCTCCGAAGTCACCATTGGCGCCCGAACGCGTCGCTACCACTTAACGATAACGCCGAAAATCCTGTGAAAATCCCGGGAAAAGGTGCGAGACGTCGATTTGAACCCCCTGGGTGGCGTCCCCACGCTGGGCCGCTCCTACCATTGGACTACAAGTCCCTAAGGTCAGTAGGCACCTGTTGTTAGTTGATCTTGAGAGAAAAAGTGTGAGCGTGACATTTGGGGTTCAGGTCATGTAGTGTAGGCACCATTTTCATCTTCCTTCCTTCATGTACCGAATCATTTTGTTCCGGAAAATCACGACCAATTTCACAGCACAATTCCAAAAGGTACTGTTAGTACATGGACCACAGCGGCTGTGCTCAAACGATATTTGTTGCCAAGATTAACCATGTGGTTCTAAAATCCTCTGAATGTGACCTGGAACTAATTTTCACCATCGCTACAGGGTGATACACAGTTTGTATTCTCATCAATCACTGTTGGCACGCACCATATGCGGATATGCCCGCACATCACAGCTTCCACTCAGGCAAGAGCTGAAAGGGGGCTGATGTGCACATGACTCATGAGTCAGGCATTCCGGTGTCCCCTTTTCTTTTTGTCTCTGCTCTAAAACAAAGCAAAGATAGAGGAATTTCAGAAGGTAGAATCCCATGGAAAATTTTCTATAAAACCTCTTGGGACAAAGGATTGAGCTTTCTATAGATCCTATGGAATGGATTGTTCATATGAGCTTTGGAGGAAATCTACTAGGAGATTGAATTTCATATTTTTTTTCCTCTGTATAACTCTCTCATCAAATTCATGTGTTTCCTTTTACGTCCCATCCAATATTCAATCTTGAAACGCTCCATCCAAACATTCAATCTTAGTCTTTATGTTTTTTAATTTACAAAATTCAAAATATTAGAGTGTCTCGAGGAGTTTTGTCAAATAACTCCCTATTAATGTTTTAACTAAAATGACTCCCTATTTTGATCATCACAAAAACTCCCTCATTTGATGTTTTAGAAGAAAAAAAGGCACCTTCAACGGTTTGGTAAAAGAGTTACTTTAAAAAAAAGTTGCCAAATGTCCCTCTAAGCCGAGTGGAACTCCTCATCTGTCATTTTTCTCAGGAGATCACAGTAAACGCGTGAATAAATTAAGAAAATAAAAGGTTTCCAAATAAGAAAATAGTAAAAGACAAAGAAGCTATTAAAATTTAAGTCAAAAAAAAAGAAAAGGTTTGCCTTTTTAATTATTAGTATATAGTACAACGCATACGCTCACAATGCATATGCACACTCACCCCTATGAACCCACGTACGCAAAACTTACCCCTATGAACACCTTCGAAAACTGGGCCGGCAAATCCTGAGGTTCCCGAAGTCACCATTGACGCCTGACGCAGTTATCAAAAAAAAACGCCGCTTGCCACTTAAAGCTTTATCGCGAGAAAAATCATGGAAATAGTTTGAGTTTCGCATGCAAAATTGTTTAGGAAGCTCATATAGGAAACTATTGAGAGGGAAATAAATTGAGGTTGCTACTCATTTTATTAACCCACTAAGTTTATTAGTTTAGCAAGTTAATTACAAGAGAAACGTTTGGAGTTACTCTTAAATATTCTATTCCTTTTTTTTTTTCTATCACTGACAGTCATCATGCATTTTACAGATGCCCCGGGAATAAACTAACTTGGTTAGAGTCTTATCTACCGCACCTCTCGGTTCTCGCTCGCTCTTGCTATACCTAGGCCTGCAAGGGGTTCGGTTCGACCCGTTCCAACGCCAACCCGCACCTGGAATCAGCGAGTGGATCGAATTGGGTCGATCTGTAGCAGAAGAGGAGCAAAGGGTCGCGACCCCATCGACCCCCGGTGACCCTCGGTTTGATGCGCGTGTCGTAGCGGGAGATCTTGAGGAGCTTTGTTGACGCCGTCGCGGCGGGCAAGGTAGGACTCAAGGAGGCAGGAAGTCGTGGGCTGTTGGCGCGTGTCGGGCGTGGCCGCAGGCATGGGATTGGGGGATTCGGAGGAGGCCACGGCTGCCGGCGTGCGATTATGTTTTCAGTTTTCAAAGTTTTTTTCTCGAATACGTAAAAGATTTGTGCATCTTTGTATTTAAGAAAAGAAGAGTTTTTATATCGCGCCGGGCACGCGTTTTAGGAGGATAAAATTTCACAATGAGCACTGCCTCCCCTGTCATTTTACTCCCCTGTCAAAGTTTTTTGATCTCAACTAAGTACTTGGGCTGTTAGAATCTAATAGCCACTGTATATACATAAAATAAAATACACCTATATCCGAAGCATGGTCTTACGTTAATAAATTAGATTAGCTCAAAGATTTTCAAACACAAAGTTGCCCGTACGTACGTGCGGAAGGGCTTTGTTATTACCTAAACTAAAGTAGGTGTCAGAAGGCAGGAAGCAGGATAGAAGTTGCAGCGAGTCAGAATCCAGAGCACTGCCCCGGCCGGGGATGGAGTAGAGTTGTTTTCTCTCGTACCTACTACCCAGATCGCCGTTAGCGCCGGAAACGTACACATCGTCCTCGTCCAGGGAATGCTTGCTCGCTCCGACCCGTCACATGCATGCAGCTCCGAGTGTCGAGACGGTGTCGTCCATGCATGTGCAGGTAGCGGTGTGAGGCCGACACAACGGACGACGCGTTCGATCGGCCGGAACCGGACATGTGTCATGGACGACGTGTGTACCCACCCACCCCGTGCCTTAATTCCGCCGCCGGTCACGTGTGCGAGCCGGCCGGCGGTGCGTGATGCACGGGCATCCTGAATGGATGCACCGAAAGGAAGCACGCACCTGATTGAAAATGAAATCTCAGCGATCCGGGGCATGCAGGCACCTGATCGAAAGTTGTTCATCCGAATGCCGCATTCACTACGTAAAGCGCAGTCGTCTGGGACTCGGATCCCGGAATTGAACACGACACAGTACTAGGTACGTGTATACGTACGTTACAAGTTATTACATACATACGGCTGGCCGGGGTACGTAGCAGGCGTATCGCATACCGACACGCTACCACCGTCTCGTACGTGTAGGTGCAGCGATCCTGCGACCGGACACGCGACCACACGCGGCGTCCGTCCAGAGCAGAGCGGCACAATGCAGACGTGAGACGCCACGGATTGGCGTGGAGAAGTCGTCCAACAAGGGGGGGCTGCTGTGACGAGTTTCCTTGAAACGCTGGACCGTTCTCTGCCCCCTCCCTCGCCCGCCCAATCGTCAACATGCAGCGCAGCGACGACAAAGCACGACTGCTGCTAATTCATCAGTCACATGGCACGTTATTTCTGCCGTTGTTTTGTTGGACGCTGGCACACGCCTTTGTTTCGTTTCTATACTACCCCTACCGGCGGCTAACGTTACCAACTTGGCAACATTCTTTCGTTTAGCAAAATACACAAGTTGTCTACTTGTGTAGCCGGTACACAACGTTTTCAAGCAAAGGCGGTAGCCGGTACCGTTACTTGACAAAAATACACAACGGTTTTATGGTTTCTTCTTCTTCTTCTTCTTCAAAAAAAAGGTTTTATGGTTTCCACTCTAGTAACGGTAACACGATTCTATTCAAAACCATTCGTTTGCGCTGCCGCTGATGGCCTCCGCGTTAACCATCATCGTCTGTTAATACTCAACTTCAGGCTACTAGAGTGCCTAACCTGTCCTCTTTGTACTCTTCCCTGCCAATGAATCTCCCTCGGAGAGCATCAGCATTTGCTCGCTTGAGGACAACGAGAAGGACAAAAGCCACGGGGAAGATGCAAAGGTTGCTTGCATCGTGTCAGCCTCGGCTACGAGTAGTTATCCCCTATCCACGGCGGCAGCAGCAGCAGCGACAGCGAGTGGACGCGATTGCGATGCGTCCCCCCTGCAAAATCGCAGGCAGGCGTTCTGTGGCCGCAGGTGCGCACCGCACCGCACCCCCGCCCGGAACCTGATCGGATGGCGCAGGCCGGCAACGGCAGTCCACCAGGCGGAGCGGAGGCCGAGAGGCGTACGGGGGCACTACTCCTGAAGCAGTGGTCAGAGATGCACGGCGGCAGCTGCCGGTAAGCCGGTGCGGTGGAAATATTGGAATGCTGGCGGTGACGCCGCGGTTCACGTGCGCGCGGCACCCGTGATCATGGGCGAGCATGGGCCAGCCAAGACCTGACCGACCGTTCAATCCATCGATCGAGTTCACGCGCGTCGTGCCGCCGAGTGGGACGACCAGCCCAGCGGACGCGCGCGGGGGCGGCTTCGGATCGGATTTGGGGAGCTCGAGATCGAGGCAAGGCACCACCGCCACCACCAACCTTGGAAATGGAACCCGATCTTCTGCCTCTTGCATCGCAAGCCACCAGCTGCTACCGACACGGGTTTCCCGTATGTTCTTGGATGGGAGTCGTCTCGCCTCGCCTCGCCGTCGTAGTCGCGCGTTGCCATCCACGACGACGAAGACTCACGGTCACGGGATTCCAGGTTTTCCCTGTGAAACAGATGAAACCCTTCGCGCGTAACGTCATGCGTGGCTGCATTTGCCCGGAGAATGATCTGGAATTTCAGGGACAACTTCATATTTCTTGCGCTAATAAAAAGGAAAAAAAATCAAATACGGCAAAAAAAAAAATTTTAAAAACAATAAGCATCCTAAAATTAGAGCGTGGAAAAATAAATCAACCATGACTTTACCACTCCTTTTTTAGCTTTCACAAAAGAAAAAGAAACAACGGCTTTTAGCTTGTACAAAAAGAAAAGAAACAACAGGTCGATCTATGTGCTTACTATGATTTTACCACTCCTTTCTAGCTTAACGCGGGTGATAATCTTTCTATTCTCCGGACACCTTATCAAGATCTGCACGAGAATGAAGGATCCTTCTTTTTGAAGGTAGTTTCGCACAACGGAAATTACCTTGATGCACATACCGCTAGGAGGTGCCATAAATTGGCGCCGATGGGAAGGAATCACCATGCCCAGCCAAAGCTCAAAGCTTCGAAAGGGCCGAGCACGACCACGCCTTGCTTGTCTTTGCTCTTTATGATCAGGAGGGGACGGGGGGTAATCTGTCTATTTTAGTTGAGAACGTATCATGTGCACGGGGATATATGCAACCATGCACACTTCTAATCGGGTCATGGGATCTTGATCTAAGGGTTAGGTAATTTTACACTTAACTCTGCTCTAATCACAATTTTGCAAATCCCTCCTTCCACCCTCCCCTGGTTATCACCTCGTGTCCCTTGGATCTACATCCCTGCGGGGTCTGGCCCGGATTAGAAGTGTGCGTAGTTGCGTATAAGTCCAATGTGTGCACAAGATAGTTCATTACCACCAAATTGGTGCGCTTCTCTAGTGCGATGAAAGAGCAAACTAGAACTGTGGAAGAGCACTTTCGGGGAATAATTACTTCCTGAGACCTATAGTCGGGAGGCGGGTAGTAAAGAGAGCGATATAATAATTCTTCTTAGATGCTAAAAGCCGAGAGCACTCGATTTCCACTCACTCGCGGAAAATAAATATTCTGGTTGTGGTTTATCGGCAAAGCGCCTTTATGTTACCTAACGGGACTTTTTAATTAACTCAATGGTTTTGCAGACGGAGGAGAGGAAATGAAAGCAGAAGAAGTTATCTAAACTAAGAACCACATGTTGAATCTTTACAACTCCTTTCTAGCTTGTATATATGTGTTTACTTAGAGCTTATTTACTTACTCATGGAATGCAAAATGATAAAATTTTCGGATGTTCAGTTTCATCTAAAATGCCATAATTTCCATGGAGTAGGTGAGGGGGCACAAGCCCCCCAGGTTGTCATAGACCAAAGAGCGGGCCTTAGGCCTTGTTTAGATAGCTAAAATTTTGAACCGTGTCACATCGCATTACTGTAGCGCGTTTCGTTTGTTAGTGGTAAATATTATCCCACCATGGAGTAACTAGGCTCAAAAGAATCGTCTCGCAATGTACATCTAAATTGTGTAATTAGTTATTTTTTTACCTGCGTTTAATACTCCAAACATATATCTTTTTGGTGTATTTAATGTGATGTGATGGAGAAAAAGTGAGGAAAAGGTTAGAAATTTTAGCAATCTAAACAAGGCCTTAGGGAGGGTTGGCAAAAACAGCCCAAGGGGCTGGTGGCGCCAGGAGGGTGGCAGTCATAGCGCCACCGGAGCACGGCCGTCGTCATCCAAAATAAAGGAATAAATATTTAGGGAAATAAATAGATTGAGATATATTAGGAAAATAATTCTAGATTTTTTTATAAAAGGTATTTTAATTTATAAAAACCTTTAGATTGTTTAACGTGCAAGACAATATTATTTAGGAAACAAAATAAAAGAAAATAGAATTAGATTGCTCTACAGGGACTATAAATACAAAGGGATCTATAATCATTTGAAACTAATCAAGAAATAATTAAAGGTAACATGACCATCAGCTCCGGTCTTCAAAAGCTAGCACGATCTCTCTCTCTCTCTCTCTCTCTCTAGCCTAGTCGTCGCCGCCATCTGCGCGTGCGCTGCTGCTCCACGCACGCCCAGCCTAGCGTGCGCACCACACTCAAGCGTCGCCAGCCGCCGCCGATCACCGCCTCGCATTGCCGTGGTTAGCTTGAGTTCGTCCTGCATCGTGACACATGCACTTTTTGGATTTTTCATACTCTTGGCGCCACCCCACCAAAAAAAAAAAAAAAAGAATAGCCAACTTTTTGAAATTTTTTGGTGATGTTTGGTTTCATTCTGCAAAATTATGGGCCAAAACCTAAAATTTTTAGGTAAAATGAAGAACTAAAACACCCCAAAATAGTATACTTTTGCCTTTGAGTTGTCACGAGACGTTGTTGGCAACTTCTAATAGCAAAATCACATAATTTGGTAATTGACAACCTCCAATAGATATTAGGTCATATGGTACTCCTTCCTATCCACTTTATTAGGTAGTGGCAAAAAAAAATCTGAACATCAAGATACTCCATGCGGTTGATATGAAGCATGGCCCGCCTTGCATCGCACTCAAGAAAAGCAAAAAAAACCATGGTGAAGCCTTCCATTTTTAAAATACGGGTGCCTTGAATATACTCTAGCAAAGTTAATACACACATAGATCAATGAAACTGGAGTCACTTTTTATATATATATCCTAAAAATGGAATGGAGGGACTATTTCACGTATCCAAATTATCATTTGTATCTTTCATGTAAAGACATGATGTTAACTAGCAGAAAAAAAAATGCTTTGAGGAAAAGTGAGATGATTGCTATCTACTATTGGCACATCTCAAACCTATTACGACATGATAAACCCATGTGCCTCTTTGTATAGAAAAGCCTCTAAGTCTTAATCGTGGTGACATATCCAATCAATCACTGTACCTAATGTTTCATATTTTTTAAGGGTCATAAAGAAGTTACAATTAATTTGTCGCTTGTCATAGAACATAATTAGTTTCTGCTTTGCTATTATACTCTCATCAAAATTGCAGTGTAATAAATAGTGGTGGTTATGGTATGCAATTACACCATATAAAATTGCCACTTCATTGTTTTCTTCATTTAATTTATGATCATTTTCTAAATTCATGTCTTCATTAATCATTGAGTATATATATATGCTATATCGCTGGAGTATGTGAGAAAATTTATGTTTCCATAGAAACAGTAAACATCAATAATTCACCACGCCTTCTAGACCTTCTGTGTTGATTCATGAGAATATTTTATACATCGCACAATC